>JAXCHB010000362.1:0-160539 GCA_036926305.1 Uropetala carovei
AAGGTAATTAAAAAATAATTTTTTCTTACTGAATCCTTGCATATTCACGGTAATTACGAGTGGGGAACCTCCGATCCGCGGGCCGCATGCGATCCCCGAGAGCGTTTAGTGTGGCCCGCGAAGCGGTGATTAAAAAGAAATCCCTAGAATTTAACACGCAAACTCCTCTCATTTCTTTAAATCCGAACTATGGTAATAAAGCATATACTATCGAAATTTTAATCCTAAATAACTAATTTAGAATTGATATGATGCAGTGTAATCACTCAGTAACTTGGATTTAAACTCTAATCTGGCCCGCAAAAGCACTGACATTTCCCAGTTGGTCAGCTCTTATGCGGACCGTCACGTGGAAAATTTTCTCGCCCCTGACATGAACCGTCAATCGTACGAAACAATTATTTATTGTTTCAGTTAGCGAAAGGCGCCTTTCTGCAGTGCCATTTATACAAATGGATCTAGCACACGTTTAATTCTCTCTAATTCCATCTTGGGTGCGTTCTCTCCTACTTCCTCTTCATTATTCATCTTCTCCTCTTCTCCAGATTGTTTTCATCTTTCCAAATGTGTTTTTCATTTCAGTTTTTGTTGCCGAATCGTATCTCAAACGTCATAAATTCATTTGGAAACTTTAACTCTTTTATTTGTTAGCTCAGTTTTTTCTAAATGTAAGACTATGTGCCACCTAAAATATTTATAGTCAGATTATATCATTTTCTTTAGTGCGCACGACTTCCTCTCTTTAACCTTTGCTCTGTTTAGTTACTCGCTTTCTTCTTATCACCTGTCACTTTATTTATTCATTTTCATCTCTTGTTCCACTATTTCCGATATTTTTCTCTCCGCTAATTCCGCCACATTCATTTTCACCTTTTTCTTCCTTGCCTCTCCTCCCTTCAATTCATCCTACCCTCTTCCCCTTTCTCCCTCCCCTTCCCACCTCCCCTACCTCCCTCCCCTTCCTCCTCTTTTTCCATCCCAATGTCGCCCATTCTCTGCTTCGCTGCCAAAAACCGCAAAAAAGTAACACGGCCATCAGCCGCCGAACGGATTCGCATCGAGTGTGGAACGGCATACTGGTGGTAGGGGAGAGGAGGGGAGGGTGGAGGAGGGGAGGGGAGGGCGGAGGAGGGGAGGGGAGGGCGGAGGAGGGAAGATGGGGTTGGGGTGGAGTGGGTCGCGGTGAGAGCGTGCTCTACCACTACCTCTTGAAAATCCTTTCCTGACTTGTCGCATTTTTAGATACAATGGCCGACTCTCACAAACGACTGCTGAATATTTTTCAGATATTTTAATTTTTTTTCACAAAATTTTCTTGAAGCTAATATGGCTAATATAATACCAGCAATATTATTCGATACTTATTTCAAGTGAAGGATATATTTACTTATTTTTCTCTGTAAGGTATTCTTATTACATATCTATCCCGAGAAATGTGCCCCTCGTAACTCTTTCTCCTCCTTAAGTAGTACTTCCCTGCATGCATATCGCGCTCCTAACAATCGCCTCACTGCAGTCTACAGGGGTGCAGTCTCATTCCGAGATTCTTAACCTCCCCCTTTCTTCGGAACCCGCAGAAAAATAAAATCCACTTCCGTATTTTCCGCTCTGTTCTTGATCGATGAATGAGAGTAAATGAGAGACATTCAAAATATGTAATTTAATAAAAATTATTTCGCCACAGGGTATGTGCGCTGTTCATGCAGACAACCTCTTATAAACACAGACCGTGCATTTCGTATAAGCGCAAGGTCCTGTTTATGGTAGTATCCCATCCTTGGTGTTTGCATTAGGAAATACGTTTGTATAATACAATCCTACAGAGGATGGGTAAATGCGTTAATGTAAGAATGGGAAACGGCTAGGGTTGGGCTGTTATTTCAGAACGAGAGCATGATTAAGAGAAGCGGTAGGAATTCCTGGGGCTGAAACTGGCGATCGCGTCCACTTTTGTCATTAATAAGCGTCAATTGCTCTAATTTTTTAATTAATTCTCTGTTAATGGCATCATAATGAGCATCTCTTTTTGAATTTAAGTTATTGCGACTAGATTCGTGTCAAGTAATATAGTATTTATTTTCGCTTTATTTTAGGGCTTACTTGATTGTAAAACTTGTGAAATTAATTAGTCTCACGGTGATTTATAATGGTTTCCTATATTTGCGCAATGTATTTCTAAAACTAGCCCATTCCAACGGACGTAAATGCTAATCACATATATCACAATAAAACGAAATAAAGAATATGAGGCAAATAATGAGATACATACATACCGTAATTTTCCGATTATAATACGCATTTTTTTCTCGAAATGGTGGACAAAAAGTTAGACTGCGTATTATATATGCTTATAAATGCATACAACTTTTTTCAGTACAGAAATATTATATACTTTCGAACATGTTTTTACCAATAAATCTTACATTTCAATGCATTTCGATAACGAACATGTTTTTACAAATAAATCGTATATTTCAATGCATTTTGACAACATTCCTATAAATATTGTTTTTCAAAACAAAAATAATAACATTTATTTATTTACTTTAGCTGTCAGAATTATTAAAGCCATTACCACTCCCCTCACTGTCCTCAAACAGTTCCTCGGCGATCTTGTTACTTTCTCCATATGTAGTAATGGGAAATTATTGTGATCACGAAAAAAATCGACTTCGAGATTTCAACTGAAATACATGTTTTGAGGTCACTAGAACACTTTTAGAGTATTTTCGGAATGATGTCTGTGTGTGCGTATGCGTCTCTGTATGTGATTTTGGGCGCTCTAACTCTAAAAGTACGTGCCATATCGTTACCAAACTTTATATATAACACTTTAGAATAAGCACAAAGAACTGATTAGTTTTGGACAATACCGGTTAACCGGAAGTCGAGGTTTATTCGAAACCCGATTCGGTTTTTGAGATATTTCTCCATTAAGACATCATTATTGTACATACAATTCTATACAAAGGTTATAGAGAATGTAATTTCCTAAAACTTTCATTTAAAACAATTTTCCATAGCAGTTATTGTTTAGGAATTACTTATAAATAATCAGTTTTTTCGGTTTCCGTCAAATTTCTCCTTAGAAACGTCGTTATTGGTAATCTTCGTGAGGACCAAAGTTGTAGAGAATAATATTTCTTCCAAGTTTTGTTTGAAACAAATTTTCGTAGAACCATCCACTTCGGAGATATTCAACTTTTTTCATAATTTCCAGTATAGAGCGCCATCACCATGTAGCGGTGAATTCTGTAAATATATTCAGAATATACCTAATTTACGGCAATAAGGACGACTGTATTCTTTCACGATACGAAATAATAATTTTGCCTTATAATGCTGTTCATAATAATTTAAATATCTATACCCCAAATATGGAGAAAGTCATCTGTTGGCCACATCAGATTTTTATACATTGTATCGATCTTTAACGGGAGTCAGAACGTAACGTGATATTTTCGTGAACTCTCTCACAAATATCTAGTTTGGCAGCAAAGCGCGAACTCGTATTCCTACCGATCAGATTAATATAAAAGGCGACATTGAGATAAAATGTTTTTATGCAGCGTAGCGATCTTTAATGGGAGAGTCAGAACGTAACGTGATATTCTTGTAAACTCTCTCACACGTATCTCATTTGGCGGCAAGGCGAGAACTGTCCTGATACTACACATAGTCAAGTAAAATTACATTGATATTTTACAAAAAAATAGGTGCCTATTATACATAGTGATAAGAGAATTTTCACATTTCAACCCTGAAAACATGGGTGCGTATTATATAAGTGGCCTATTATAATCGGAAAATTACGGTATGCTAGGGTTGAAATGGTCGGATATGATTTTGCATTTGGCAGCTTGCGGGTTCCATTTGCGGCGACCGACAATTTTATTTTCAGCTTCTGCGCATTCATTATAAAATCACGTTGCCTTGTCCTTCAAAAAGATATATTAATCCCTTTTACTTCTACTAAAATTCCTATTTTTTCCGTTGAAATTACGGCAATATATCTTAAAACTTCTTCCATTGTTTTTAAAAGGAGTTGTATACCAAATCACGGACACAACTGTTGGACCAAATCCAACTCTGGAGATTTACGTTCGGGGGCGTTTTTTTAGTTGTAAAATATCGAGTGTTTTATTTATCGAGCAAAATAATAGCTTTCGTTGTTCTGGTCTTTTTATCTAATTAGATAGATGCGCTAAAAACAATGAAGCTATAAGTTATTTATATTCTTAAAACTGTCAGAATATTTATTGAACAAAAATAATGTCTTAGTTTTACTAATAGGTCATCGGGTGCTTCTTTAAGGTTTAAATAATTTTATTCACATGATAAGGCGCTAATAAAGTGAACCGGTTTAATTGTGTTGAAGATGTGAGCTATGTTTATTAAATTTATCAATGTCAAAAACTAGAAAATTAGGGAATTTTTATTCCGAACTAATTATAGAGATAATTAGATTTAAGTACTTTTTGGAGCAAAACTAAATTTCATTCCAGTCATCCAGCATTAGTTCAATCCCCGAATCCTTACTTCGAACCAATCGAATTTTATAATGATTATAAAAAGTAATTCAAACTGAGAAAAGCTCCAATACTCCAAAAGAGTTTTTTTTCAAAGCAGTGATCAAGATCAAATATTCGATTACAAATTTTTCAAAAGAAAATGCATGACCACAAGAAATCTGTTAAAAATGACAGAATGCAAACGGATTTGGTTGGATAAATGCCGATCCTTTGGTATATATTGGCTATTGTTAAGAGATAATGGCTGTTCAAAACATTCTTAATAAATTTTATATTATTCGTTTGGATGTTTTCGCAGCGTTTAATGATGTGGGTTGATGCTTTCGGGAGGCACTGCGTGGACGGCATTACTGCTGTCGACGTTTCGCCTTCGATGCGGAAGGCTTCTTCAGGAGTGAAGTGCAGGGGGCAGTCCTGCGTCGTCTTATATATAACGGAGTCGCCTATCTCTATTGACGATTGGAGTCATCGCGGCCAATGGCCGTCTGTCTGAGAGTTTCCTTTCTCTTTTTAGCCGTTGTTGTCATTACAGCAGTTGGGAGAGTGGTCGTTCCTTTCTCTATCGTCCGTTGGTCTGGCGCCCTTCACCCGCGGATCGAAGAAGTGTCTCCACGTGTGCCTTAGTTGGTAGCTGTCGTCTCGGTTGAAATTGCCAGGGCGTTTCGCGATTACGATGGCTTCGCGGATTAAACGTTGATAATAGTACTCCTTCTTCGCCAGAATCTTGGCGTCTTCAATTTTTATTTATGGCCGGGGTTTGTGGAGTGTTCTGCCATGGCGGAGTCCTTCCACTGTCTGTTGTCTAAGGCTCTCTTGTGTTCCTTTAGTCGGCATGCGATGGATCGACTGCTTTGTCCTATGTAGCTCCTGCCGCAACTGCAAGCGACTTCATAGACACCTTCGCTCAGTAGACTGGAGACGCGGTCAGTGGCCGACGGTAATTCTTCTGATATTTCGCACCGTGTTGTGGCGGACGATAATATCGGATTTGCGGAGGGTATGCATCTACATCTACCTGATACCCTGCAAATCACCAGACTGGTGGGTGGCAGGGGGTGCAGAACACCTAAACCTACCTAATAACGTCCCTCGTGGGAATCACTCTCCTATTATGATCCCGTATGGTCCTTGCGAAAAACGAGCTCTGATATCGCTCGGTCCTACAGTCGATCTCACGTATTTTATTCTCGTGACCGTGCCTGCCCATGTACGTAGGTGCCTCTAATATTCCTGAGACCTCCTCTAAGAGAACTTCCGACCTAAATTTTTCCAGAAGCCTTAACCTAGCGCTAATTGTGCGATCCTCTAGCGATATCCAATTCAACTCTTTCAAGAGTGATGTGACGCTTAATTTTTGCTCATATTTTTGCTTTACGAATCTGGCTGCTCTGCGTTGGATTCTTTTTAACTCAAGTATCTGTTCCTTTTCATATGGATCACATATGCTGGAAGCGTATTCGAACTGAGATCTAACCAATGATAAATAACACGTTTCTCGTACCTGTTCTGTGCTACTTCTTACTATTCTGCCTACGAAGCCTAATTTCTTATTAGCTGCGCCTACGATCTTTCGAATATGCATGTTCCACGATAGATCACGACAAATGGTGACTCCTAAATATTTAACGTACTCTGCAGATTGGATATTCAATCTATCAATTCCGTTCTCCGAGTCTAATTCATTGTTCTTACTCATCCAGAAACTCAATAGGGAACATTTGCTGTGATTAATATCGATTTTCCAATCTTGACACCATGCTAAAAGGGCATTTAAATCTTCCTGGAGTGATTTTTGGTCATCCTGACTCGTTATCTCATTATATAAAACGGTGTCATCTGCGAAAAGTCTTATTTTGCAGCGAACTACAGAGCAAATATCGTTTATATATATCAGGAATAGTAGTGGACCTATGACACTTCCCTGTGGAACACCTGATGCGACTTTAACCGGGTATGTAGATTTCCCATCAATAACTACTATCTGTTTTCTGTTGGAGAGGAATTCGTTTACCCAACTCACGATATTAGGGTTTATGCCGTACTTTCCTAATTTTCCTATCAATTTATTATGGGGTAGTTTGTCAAACGCTTTTTTAAAATCAATGAAAATGGCATCAACCTGAGTGTTTTTCTCACCGCATTGCAACAAATCGTTTACGAATAGGGCGAGCTGCGTTTCGTATGACTACCTTTCCGAAACCCGTGTTGGTTTTTGCTTAGCGAAGAACGACTATCTAAATAACGCAGAACAGAGCTAACGATTATATGTTCTAGAATCTTACACGATAATGACGTCAAGGAAATCGGTCTATAATTTTCGGGGTTCTCTTTATCACCGCCTTTGTCGATAGGCGTTACGTATGCTAGTTTCCAGTCTTTCGGAACGGTACCATGTGCAACGGATTTTTCGAATATTATTTTCAAGTAAGGTGCGATTACCGACGCTAGCTGTTTCAGCACACGCGCGGGTATGCCCTCCGGCCCGGGAGACTTATTTTGCTTAATCGAGTCTAGCTGGTGCGCGATACCTGTTTCAGAGAATATCGAATTTCCCTCGTCATTCAAAGCTGGTTCCTCAAATTCGTTGCTCACCGAAGTAAACGCTTTCTGAAAGTGTTCATCTAACAAGTTCGCTTTTTCCGCGCTATCGTGTACTACATCACCTGCCTCCGTTCTCAATGACGCTATGGTGGGGCCTCTACCATGAACCTCTCTAACGTACGACCAAAATGCTTTCGGATTTTCTTTCAAATTATTATGCAAAACTTTCTTTTTGTAATCATTAAATTCTTCTCGCATTGTTACTCTAGCTCTTGACCGCGCCTCTCTGTATTGATGCCGTATCATTGACTTCTGTTCCTCTGTGACTTTTGAAGAATTGGTATTTAAGCGAGCGTGAAGTTTTCTTTGCCGTCTAAGAGCGCATCTAACTATCTGTTTGTACCATCTTGGTGCCGCACCATCACGTTTAAGTTTATGTGGAATGAATTTATCCGTACCCTCTCGCCCTCCGCATCGAAGGCGAAACGTCGAGAGCAGTAATGCCATCCACGCAGTGCCTCCCGAAAGCATCAACCCAAATTTTATATTAACTTGCGCGCACTACACACGCACCCAAGCATCCACCCACCAATCCACCAAGTTTAGTGAAAATCCGTTCATTAGGACCGAAAACAAACATTCGTACGGACAGATCGAACCTTGCTTACGCTCTAAACGAAACGGGCCTAAAAACTAGCCAATTAATCATTGCTACATGACTTCATATTAGAAAGCGGTATACTATATTTTCACTGTGAAAAACACATTTTGTTTATACTTTTTATTGGTCAAAAAGTCTGTGAAAACTGCATATCTTTTGTATCGCCAGTCAATTTTGATATTATTAAAATATCTTATTCTGGGAATTCCAAAATGCAATTGTCCTTGGGAGGAAATTAGGTTATCCAATATGAGAACAAAGTAGTAACTAATGTAGATATGTAATTGCAAAGGCAAAATACGCACTGCACCTTATTTAACTTTGGTTTATCGGCTCCACATTACTTCGCCATTAAAGAAATCTTCGTTCAAATTTTTCTATCGCACAAAAAATATGAATTTTTAGTTGTAGATTGAAGGATATCGCTACGCCATATTATAGACGACTTCACATGATATATATGTGGTGAACATATTATTGATACTGTATTTGTAACTTATTATTAAAAATGAGTGATAACGTCGATATAATGAATTTTTAATGCATGAAGGGAATCTCTTGTCGACCGATATTCTTCCAGTGTAATATTGTCCGAATTGCTATTATGTATTACTGCGCTAACAACAAATAACCATATACTGTTTGGACGATATACGATTGGTTAATCGTCAAAATTATTCAATTATGTTTTTTCATTAGTATGCGAATCATCATTTCCTTAAAGGTACGCGATTGTGGAAGCCGAAATGCTGAAATATTTTAATCAAACGCAATATCGGAAAAGTCAGAAGCTAGTATAGTTTACTGAAAATTTTCCTCCTAAAATGTCATGTTAATTTAGGAATTATAAATAGTTTAATTAAATTTAATTACGTTGTTCCCTAAATACATGTCCAAGGGTTCGAGAAATTACGTCTAACATCCATTTTAACCTTTCTTAATTTTCAATGATATTGTTTTCCGTATTCTGAGAATGAAAGTTTTTTATGCTCCTGTACAAAATGGATTATTTCACCGGCATTTCAACATATATTCGAAAAATTTACGCTATCATATTTTTGTGGCATAATGCCGAATACGAAATATGATTCATGCAGTAATAACCAAGCGGTACAATATCGGCTACATTGCTATAAGGCAAGGGTTCCCGAACCTTTTGTAGCCACGGAATGCTTATATTAAAATATTTTTTCTCTCAGAACCCCAACTAAGATCCTATAAGTCAAATCGAAATAAAATTAACTTTATAAATTGTAATTTTAACTTACATAGCTTATGTGCTTTACATTATGCAGTTTACAAGTGAAGCACATGTTTCCTGCTGTAAATAAGACAAGGAAGATCGTATCAGGTCTCTGCCTATCACGGGACCTCATTTAGCCTGTTTTGGAATCCCCGATATAATAAATTTAAAAATTATAACTACCTACACCTGAAATGGATTTGTCTCTGGCGCAATTTCAGTGAAGTACTTGATAAGGTAATTATTCTTAATCTGAAACAAATTCAATTTTTACACGTCTTTAACTATCGGAAACGTAATCTACTATAATATATTTTGAAGCGTGTGTTTGTTCATGGAACTCCTAAACGACAAAAGCTAAAATAACCAAATTTGGTACGATTCTTTCTTACATCGTAACTTAGTGAATTGTCAAAGTTTGGTCAACCAGGATTAATCAATGCTGCCAATATACGGGATTCGCCTTTTCCATAAGATAACACGTATGAATCCATTTCTTGACTTGCAGGGTATTCATCCTTCAAGCATCAATATATGTAAATATGGGCCTATGTTTTTCGTTTTTGCCTTATTCGACGAATAAAGCTCCATACTATCTTATTCCTGCGAAGTTTACATGTTACACGGCTGAAGTTTTCAGAAATACGCTATTTGTTTCGAAATTTTGTGGATTTTTCGTAGTCTTTCCGGGCGTTGCTAAGGCGGCCGTCATTGTTACCTTCGATTATGTTGTGCTGTAGTAGTTTCACTAAATGCGTTGAAATTCAACTGGACATTCTGCTAGTACTTTTATAAACATATGCATACATTGCGGTCTATGTTATCTCTATCAAGGGTCGTATGCGGTCTATCAGCATTGATCAGGTTGTGCGATTTGCGATCTTCTTTTGTTGTTTCTTGGTAGGATTTGATATGGTATAGCTCTGACGAGCCTTCGGCTCGCTTTGTTTTTAATAACTTTTATATTAACCTCACTCGATATATATACTATATATATATTGGTATATAAATATAGGTTTGTAATCGGTATATATAGCGGTTTGTGGCACCTAAGAAGGAATTTATTCCACTGAAATTGTTGTAAATTTTGTTCCTCTATACCAGCCGAACTCACAATCGATAAATAAATGAATAAAATTTTATTTTTTCCTTTTTAGTGGATAATATAAAAGTTATTTTTCAAAAAACCTTTTTTTAATTAATTTATTAATGGGGTGTAGCCGTCTCCGGGCGCTGTCGCGCCCTTCGCCTCTCTGGAACGAAACTCTCTCTCCCAATTTACCGGTGATTGGGTGGAGAAATGTCGAAAAAGGAAACTTTAGACCTCATACGATGGTTCTATTTATCCCTGATGATGCGAATAACCCAGCCAATTTCCCCGATGCGATTTCCGATCTTCTTTTGTTTTTTATCGTGCATACGAATTACCTAGCCAACATCAGGGAGAAAATAGAAGGTAAATTAACTCAGTCATGCAAAACGAAAGCTCCCAAACCCATGACTGATCTGCCTGTAGCGACATTTACCCACCAGATCACCGGCAAATGCGGAGGGATAGTTTCTTTCCAGAGAGGTGAAGGGCGCGATGGCGCCCGGAGACGGCTACACCCGATATAAAGGGCATTATAATCTAAAAAGGAAGCGATCCGAAGGCTCGCCAATATCCTCGGTTAATTGTAAATAAAAATTCCAACTATGCATAAGAAGATCGCAAATCGCACAACTTGATCACTGCTGATAGACCGCATACGACTGTTGATAGAAATAACGTAGACCGCATACGAGAATAATACCTTAAAACGTATTCCTATCGTTTATTTTAATTAAAAATAACAACGGACCAAACATATTACCCTGTGGGACGCCAGAGACCACCACCACTAATGAGTGAGACTGATGATGGATAGGATGGTGAAATGGTTTCGTGTCACCCTCCAGTCTGTGGAATATCCTAGCTAGATGTTAGAAAATTAGATAGGTTCAGCCTTATTTAAGGTATTATTCCGCCTTTATATTATTTTTTAAATTCGCTTCGATTGAAATTTCGCACACAAAAGACGAAAGTTGATATGTGAACGACTTGTATTTGGTGTACCTTGAGAGTTAGAAATATGATAGAGAGAACGACGAGAGAGGTGAGGGGGAGGGCGAAGGGTGGGGAGGGAGGTCGGGGCGAAATTGGTTCGGTCGAAGTGCATTTTCCCAGGGGAGAGAGTCGACGGAAGTGTTTTTTTTTGTCGCTTCGACACAATGAAGGCAGTTCTCCTCTCTCCCTCATCCTCTTCCTCCCCCTGCTTCCTTCTCCTTCCCTCCCCTCCCTCCTTCTCTCTCCTTTCTCCTCTCTCCCTCATCCTCTTCCTCCCCCTGCTTCCTTCTCCTTCCCTCCCCTCCCTCCTTCTCTCTCCTTTCTCCTCTCTCCCTCATCCTCTTCCTCCCCCTGCTTCCTTCTCCTTCCCTCCCTTCCCTCCTTCTCCTTTCCCCTCTCTCCCACACCCTCCCCCCTCTACTAACCCTCTCCTCCTTCCTCCTCTCTCCCCCGCCTCCTTCTCCCCCTTTACTATCCCTCTCCTCCTTTGTTTTTTCTCGGTGGCTGCTACACGACCCAATTCTTTCGCTCTCGTTTTATTTTTAATTCATAAATGATCGTTGACTGCTTTACCCTCTGAATTAATACTGAATTTCAAATTTTATTAGCTCAGTAACTGCTTATAATTTAATATTAAATTAAGTCCTTGCGTAGCTTCGTAATTTCAAACTTAAAACCCCATGACATTGTATTCGTATATCTTAGTAATTAATTCGGAAGCTGGATTAAATTTGACATCAGACAAGGTAGAATAATTAGGAAATGGAGCTGTTCTACTATTATTCGCGAATGCAATTTGTGCCAAGTGTGAACTTGAAGAAAGAGAAAAATTCTGAACTTGACCGGGAACCAAACCTGGGTCACTCACTCGCCGGGTTGCTGCATTAACCAACTGAAATATCAAAGCCAGGCTATTTCTTCGTTATCGTGTATTTACCATATTCAATTCCCGGTCAAATTAAGAGTTTTTCTTCTTCCACAACTTTAACTTGGCATCAGAGTTATTTTCTTCTTTTCAAAGTCTACCACTGCTGCTGCCACGGACATCGTTTCTGTAGATATCCCTAAATAAACACGACTCATTTTACGAGAAGGATTTCTTTAATTCGCAGTCTTAAATTTTTGCTTTATCTTTTCGTTAAGGCCTCTTTTTAAATTTTCTCAGGTTCGAAGTTTTGTTCCTTGATTTGAGATACTATTTTTAATGGCACGAACTTAACTTAATTATAGGTGAAAAATCCCAAACATTGGAAAAGAAATTCTGATGCTTAAGAAATGAAAAATTGCATTTATGAAAATTTAACTCATTTCTCCTTAAAGTCAAAATTATGAGCTAAATGGTACTTATAAAAGTGTTCGCACAAAACTATTGAGCCTCACTTTCTTTTAATTAGAGCAGTACATACTTGATTGCAGCGTTATATCGAACGCAAAATACTATGTGGGCAAGTGGCTGCATGAAACAATTTCATGCATCTTAAATGAAAGCGCAACTAAGATGGGAGTTCGATTAACTTTTTATAACATCTGAGTCCCTTGAACTTGAAACGCAACGCGAGAAAGTCGTCGAAATTCATTTCTTTTCCGCCTCTCGTCCTTCGTTTGTCGATCCGACCGAATGACGCTCTGCCTAACGGTAGTTTTGGGAACTCGGGCGATCTTTTAAAGAGTGTAACTATTCGTATCGATGGAACTCGCCTCGGCGGATAACAGAATTGTACGTTACTGCGACGGGAGCCTCACCAAAAATGCGCAGTTAAGAAGAGAAAAGTTAGGTTTTATAGGCGATGGCGATTGGCCAGAGCTCTAGTTGGGGCAGCACACAGTCCGACTCTATCCACTGCAGATTGCTTCTTTGCGTTCCAGATTCCTCCGCCTTATCAGCACTCTTTACACCGATGTTTCCAGCGCTTATTATGCCTCCGACTATCTATTAAAGGGCATTGCCAAATTTCCCTCTCTCTCTTCTCTCCCACATCCGTAGAAGGAGAGGAAAATAAGCCTCTGAGCTGCCTCTTCTGACAGCCTCGCTTGACGAGAAGCGTCCCATCAAAGGCAAATAAACGCATCCGTGACGTAGGCATTGAGAAAATTTTTAATATTTTTTCCAGTTCAATAAAATCCACACATATAGTAGGTGAAGCTCAACAAATGGCGTGATATATGACGTCAGAGCGAAGTTTTGACCTAATTTTTCCCGCCATACTTTTGAAATTTTATATTATAAATAGGGCATCCGATGAAAGTACACAAAATTTAGCATAAGCGTCAGCTGTCAAAAAAGAATCGAATGAAATATATTGTTTTGACGACCGATTCATTTATTATTTGTCATATTTCACCGAAAACGCTAATAACGTACTCGCTGCAAATCCCTTATATTTATATTATTATAACTCGCTTTGCAGTGCATGCCCTTCGAAATTAATCGTTGGTTTTTATGTACATATTTAGTAGCTGCTCGAACTAACTCGTTAAGAGCATCGCCGTTAAATTCCACCGCGTATATAATCGTTATTGGAACGAGAGGCGATGAACATACATATCCAATAATTTATCTTTAAAAGATTAAACTCTCGATAATTGTTTGACAAGTTTTGCGAAAAGAGGTCAATCGATTAAGTGCCACCGCCTCTACCATAGCAGCAGGACGACCCATCCTGGACGTGGGGTCAGCTACAGCAAGCGGAGGAGAGAATAGGGGAGCGTCTGGAGGAGGGTGTCGTTAAGTCCTTTGGCCCCTCTGATGGCCTTCGCCTTGATTAAAAGGCGACACCAGTCTCCCTTGTCCTTCACAAGGCGATTATAAAACACCCTCTCTCAACTCTCCATTCTCCTCCTCGCCCTCCCTCTCCTTCCCCTCCAACTCCTCATCACCTCCCTCCTTCTCCTACTCCCCTCATCCTTCCCACCCTCATCTCCCTCCCTCTCCTCCTCCTCTCCCTCTCCTCATAATCTCCCTCCTCCTTCTCCTACTCCCCCCACACCACCCCACCCTCATCTCCCTCCTCCTACTCCCCTCCACTTCCTCCTCTCCTTCCCCTCCTCCTCTCCCTCTCCTCATAATCTCCCTCCTCCTTCTCCTACTCCCCCCAACCCACCCCACCCTCATCTCCCTCCTTCCCCTCCCTCTCCTCCTCCTCTCCTTCCCCTCCTCCTCTCCCTCTCCTATCCTTGGGATTTTCTGATATAATGTGACGACGCCTTACTTCGCTAATCAACTAGACATTTTGTTTATTCTAATCCAAAAATGAACCATTATTAATTCATAGTATTTCCATTAGGTCCGGTAACAAGTATTATTTTTTACACTCGTTGCGTTTTTTAATATTTTGTCATTGATAATGAAAATGATATATGTAGCACATACAGGTTTTCTCAATTACATTCTTCGTTATAGATATAATTGCAAGCACATTCGACCTTGCCTTAGACAGGATTCGAACCAGTTAACTATTTTCATGCAAATTTATCACTTATATTTGTTATTATTTCATTTTTCAAGTCTCTCAATAGATGATAAAGGTAATTCATCCAGCTATAACTTATATTGCAAGAGTCATCTTTAAATCAGTTGGATGGAAGCTCATCATTATCTGTTTCTAATAATATTTTGTTTGTCATTTCTCATTTCTCTTTATTTAAAATGAAGAAATGGCGGCGATTACTTTTTAAACTGTAAGAATTTTAAGTTGAAAACATCAATTATCATCCATAAAATATGATACTTAATATAAAACTTGCACTTCGATGCTTTATCAAGAGTTAACTTTATTAGAGCTTTGTTATGCGCTCTGCCATTATTCAGATGCATCTGAAATAACGTTTGTCTGAATAAAGTTGCGATAAATTTCTTAGTTCTTTTCAAAACAGTGCAGCTGTCATTTATGTTTGCTATTTTAATATCCTCCTTTCTCGTAGTAAATCACGCGTTAGAATTATCGATCCTAATGTATCCGATAATGGACAAATGATCGATAACTCATTCCGAAAGGTTTGCTAAAATCTTAAGCGCAAACTAATATTTATAAACCGTATTGATCCGGTTCGAACCACTCCAAGGCTCCATTTGCGCCCCCTCTCGCCCGTTTAGTTTCGTCAGTCTTTTGTTTTTCTTACCTCCTCTTCCCCTTCGCTCCCTCTCGAGTCTCTCCTCTTTACTCCTTCCCCCTCTTAGCCCTTCCTTCTTCACTCCCTCCTCTCCCCTTTTTATCCTGGATTTCCAACTCTCTCGCCCAAAGGCTGTGGCTGCCGCCGTCAAGGACCTCCGCCGACGCCGCGCAAGTGGCGGGAATGAAACAGATGACAATCGATATATCGACACGCGGCGGGAACCTCGCGGTATCTGAGACTGAGCGTAGAATGAAATGGGAAAGAAGATGACATTAGACCCCATATCTCAGGGTAAATTTTGTTTACGGCATTTTTTCTGAGACTTCCTTATTCCTTACATGTAATAACTGACGAAATATTGTTTTAGTGTTGGATACATTAGAGCAGCGCTGGAGATTTGACCGGCGGTTTTCCACCCATTGAAAATGAGATTATATGGCGAAGACGTGTGTGTTGTTAAACAATTGTCTTTCGTCTGTCAGGGATTTATAAAATAGGAAGAGGTAATCTTCTATGTCTAGGAACTTTGCGTCCGACGTATCGTACGAAATTAACTTTATCAAATTTGTTCGAATTCATGTGGATAAACCTTCATCAACGATTGTTTGCTTTGAATTATAATTATATCTGTCGTCTTGAGATAAGTGTGATAATATTTACCAAGGTAATATATATGAGAAGTTAATTCAAGTATAAGTCATTGAATACTTTAATTTTCCTCCATCTTCACGAAAACTTTCCAGCGTTACAAGAGACCATTAATTGACTCTTTCAAGATAACTAAACTAAAGAAATTAATATGATCATTCTTTACCTGCCTGTTGAAGAAGACTGAAATATCTTCCTCCGGCGAGCCAACAAAGGCAGCAGCATCTTCCATAGTGGTAGTAGTTCACCTCGTTGAGTAGAAATATTTATTAATATTATGTTATTTGTTATCATTTATCCGTAATAGTTAAGTAATCTTATCCGATAGCCACTGCGTTATATTTTAACCCTATCGCAAGTAATTTTGACGTGGAGTAGCTTTTACTTGGCACACACATTAGTGCTCCTAGGTAAACTACTTTTTAAAATTTATGACAAACTGTAGTGCTTGTTTCTTTGCTAATTTCTCTTCTACTAATAAAGGTTGTTCTGTTTCCGTAGTTTTTCTATTTCACATTTCGATCGAGTAGGTATAAACATAGCAAATATGTGGAAAACGTTCTTCCTGATTCTCATTTCACTTCTGCGCTTGGCCCATCTACTCGGTGGCTGTATGTACCTATATCACCGATGCCCAACCTTCTATTGTCTGCATGCCAATATTACTAAAATTGCCGAATCTTTTCCACCTTGCGTGCCACAAAAAGCGTGCCAACTAAATTAAATACGTGATCGAGACATAAGATTGTAACCGTAAAACTAACGTTTACAATAGTTGAGTAAATAACTCAAATGATTTTGCGGCGATAAATCGGTACGATAAATGCTTTGAATGGTTTTCGCCTTTCGTTGACGTGCCAACCAAAATCGTCTTGCGTTCCACTGGAGGCACGTGTGCCCAGGGCCGCGCCAAGGGTGTTTGGCGCCCGGGTGCAAAATAATTCTGCGGCGCCCCCTTCCCCTCCCCCAAAGAATTTACTAGTCAATCCTTAAATAAAAGACCGCCACTATCCCCTACATAAATGTTAACAAACATATCTGTTCATGTTATGGACAGCCTCGAATTTTAAAATAATTTATCGATAATGTTTACAGTTAATCTTTACTACGTTTGTTTAATATTAGCTTTCAATTGCCAATCGAGTGAATTGCTCAGCTTTATCTCCTCTTAAAGCATTTCGAAGACGAGGCAACCTTTTAAATGAACGACAAAAAAGACGACTTATTTAAATAAGTTATAAAATATCATGTTATGTTAATTTCGCGTTCCAATAATGCACAGATACATATATTTTAAATGGGAAGCTGCCCCTGACTAGTTGGCGCTCGGGTGCCGTGCACCCTTTGCATCCCGGGTTGGCGCGGCCCTGCGCGTGCCTTAGGTTCGCCATGACTGCTTTATACGCTTCGGGGATAATTTAACCGCGTATCTCGCTACTTTAGAACGCGTATTTTCTTGCCTATAGTGAAGGGACTCCTTTTCTCTCATTACGCTCCGCTGGTTGTGATGCCATAAGATTTCGAATCACGGTGCTGCAGAGGCTGGTCGAGGATCTCCTTCAGAGGAAGAAAGGGTTGAGATGGGTCTTCCTCGAATTGGCGTCTCTTTTTCGACTGTGCACGGAAATCGGTGAAGCAGGCCACTCCTAATAGCATATTGATGGTCCCCGGGTAGGGAAACCAGTTAAGTGGAGTGCAGAGGGAATCTTGGGGTGATGCTGTGGAGGCAGGGAGTTAGGAACGCTACGGCGGCCCTTCCTCCTGGAAGAAATAGATTCGTGGTGTTGTCTGCATCTAAAGCGCCCGCCCCCGTCCCCTATGTGGAGGCTGAACCCAAGAGGGGTGAGGAGGGGTGGAAAAAGGGGGCTGTTAGTGAAAGGCAGCTCCGGTGGAGGCATTGCTCTCGGGGGCCTACCGGGAAGGTTTTTGCGAAGCGGACGTTCCCCAGGTGAATATCGAGAGGCACGAAATTTAAGTTGACGAAAAAGTTGAGGGAGTAGGTCCTACAACATCAATTCGCCAAATAAGGAATACCTGTAGAAATGCTACAATATAACGGTAAATAATGTAGAAAAAAAGTACCACTTGTAAGTTCCCCTTCATGTGGATTCAAAGCGATAAGAAGGGTGTATTGCGGAAGCATCCGTAGAAAGGAGGCAGATATCGAGTATCTTCTTCGCAGTTTAGAAGCGGGAATAATCGTAGGCATCGAAAGTTGGCTTAACGAAGACAGAAAATTTTCCCCGTTATTACTCAGTATTTAGAAAACATTATGGTTCTCACTTGAACGAGGAACTTGTAGCCATGGGCTTCTTTGACGATACAGTTCCCCCGGATATAAAGCGGAAGATGGTGAAAGCCCTTAAGGAAACCCCTACTGACCTTCATGTCCAGGAGTCCGCAAAGCGAGTTCTTGTGGACGTAAGATGCAAAAGCTGGATGAAGACGTGGCAGGAAAAGGACCTCTCCGATTTCGTCACTCCCAAGACAGCCCAGTTCTTCAAACGATATGAGCTTTCAATGGCTTTTATGGATTTCGAGCAGGAGCAGTGGGTCCAGCACGAGGATTATGTGCATGGTCGCAAGTTCGTCAGTAAACTGAGGGTCGTGAATGACGTGGCTGAACGTGGAGTGGCTCTGGTGTCACAGTACAATAAATGCATCACGAACAACGAACAGAAGAAACAGGAACTTCTCCTCTTGGTTCAAGATCATCGTCAATTTGTTCCTGACGTGAAAAAGTCCACAATTACCGCTAAATTAGCCTAAATTATGACGGGAGCAGATCACTGTGTCGTTAATTCTTTTCAAAAGATTGCTTGTTTTGTAAAAAAATGTGATATTTTACATAGCGGTATGAAAATCTGTTAAAATTAAAAATTATCTCAATTTAATGTAAAATCTTGAAATTTAAGGTCCGAGCGAGACCCCTTAAAGTCATCCGATCGAGCTGAAATTTTACTAATGTTCTTACAACACTAAAAGGATCACTCTCCGGGGTGGGAGCTGAGAAAATTTGAGAAAAAAATTTGAACCACCTTTAAGGACCACCCTACTGTAGGGTGTTCTTTGCACCACAACAAGTCGCTTAGATTCCTAGGTCGACGGAATGATATGATGGGTGGCTTGGGGAAGAGTGTAAGGGTGATGGGTGAGGATGTGAGAATGGGGTAGGCGGCGGCAAGGATGTTTTTCAGGGCTTCGTGTAGCCCTGGGTGGAAAGTTGTTGTGAGAGTCAGGGGGGTGTCGCTTTGAGTATGTGGGTTTGTGTTCGGTGTTTTTCCGGAGGCGGGGAAGGAGAAATGGCGCGGTGTATTTGGTGGCGGGTTAATTCTGGAGGATAGCCTTGGTTGAGGAATGTCTCTTAAATTTTTGTGCAATATTCGGATAGGGAAGTGCTATCCGACCATATCCTATATCCTCGGCGGGCGAGGGAATAAGGAAGGGATGTTTTGGTGTGGTGTGGGTGGCAGCTGGTGTAATGGAGGTATTGTTGGTGGTTGGTGTCTTTAAAGTGCACCGAGGTGAGGATGCGTCCATTTCTAAAAGATAGATTAACGTCGAGGAACGTAGATTCTGTCGTGGAGGAGTGGTGGGTGAAGGAGAGAGTGGGGTGGGTGGAGATTGTATTTAGGAAGCAATGAAGAGATTCCGCCCCATCGGTCCACAGTAAGAAGATTTCATCGTTGAAGCGGAGGCAGATGAGAGGCTTTAGGGGGGAGGATTGGAGGAGCTGGGACTCCCATTCTCCCAAGTAGCAGATACCGTAAGAGGGCGCCATCCGTGTGCCCATTGCAGTTCCTTTGGTTTGTAGGTAATGGCGCCCTCCACACGCAAAATTATTTTTTGTGAGAACCATCTCTGCCATCGTATTGAGGAAGGCAGTAGATGGTTTCTTCTCCTCTGACCTCTTGTCAAGAGAGGTTCGAAGAGTGGCAAGTCCTTCTGGGTGGGGAATGTTCGTTAGAGGGAGCACACATCTATGGTGACCATGATAGTTTTTGGTGGGAGGGGGGAAGGAAGTGATTTTAGTCGATGGAGGAAGTGGTTCGTATATGTGTGTGTGTACATATATATATATATATATATGCACGCACACAAGTACACACACAAGATCTAAATGTTTAGGTACTTCTACAAATGTAGAAAGCTAAAATTTGGCAAGATAATCAGTACAAAAGAGAAATAATGAATCTCAACATTTTATATTCCGAGGGAGTATTTTTGTTCCCAGACTTTCTTTCCCAAATCCCATAAGAAAATCATCGAAAGCATTCTTTAATTACTTATTAAAATTGCTCACAATTAAGGTAAAAAACAGTAATACGGAAAACAGAGTGAAAATTACTTTTTTGAGGAGATAATAGGAATTCAAGCCGAGTAAGCATGAATATTTTAGACTAATAGCATTAAAACGTGAGTTTAAAAAACCTGTCTCAATGGAAAATTCTGTCTAACATGGCAAAATTGAATACTGGTCTCACTCATTGAATCAAATGGTAAACATTTCTATCTGACATAATTTAAATGAAAATAATTGCATGCATCGTTCTCTATGGATTGTATATTATTAATTTAATATTTATTATTTACATAATTATCATAAAAACACTACGTAAATGCAGAAAAACAAAATGCTAACATTTATTTTATTACATGCAAACATTGAAAATTTTCAAAAGAGTTACAATAGTTAATAAATAAAATAAAACATCCAAAACACACTACACAAATCATAAAAATTACAACCATGATTTGTTTGTACCCAGGTGTGATTAACTAACAATTTACAAATTTCTTCCCCTAGATTTAGATTTAGCAAAAATATCTATTATTAGGCTCGGGTCTATATTATTTAAAATATCATTCTCAATGTAAACTAAAGCCAAGCAATTCAAACTGCTGCCACTCATTGTGTTTCTCTGATAGTTTTTCACTCGTTTAAGGGCGGAAAATGATCTTTCGCCCGAATAATAATTTTGCCTTATAATGCTATTCATAATAATTTAAATAACTATACCCCAAATATGGAGAAAGTTATGTGTTGGCCATATCAGATTTTTGTATTTCGGTATATCTAGACAACTTCGTAATTATTTTCGATGACTTTAAATTTTCTTCAATTAATTGGAATAATTCCTTTAACAAACAAAGAAGCAAAGAACGTGAGTTGTGCGAAGCTTTCTTCGAGATTTCGCAAATCACTCTTTCAATCACTACTCAATTGTGTAATACAGTTGGTTTATTAACCACAAATATCGCCGAGAGCTTAGACAAATCACTTCGTGGAATAAGGAATAAGTAACCACAAGGTACGCTGAAGTTAAACTCCAACATGCGAAATAGATCAAGTCAAGCAGTAAGTTATGTATATCTCTTCAGCAGAAATTTGTCGCTCTTGAGTATTCGCGTCGAATCGTTATGGCGGTTCTTGAAAACTAATTATTCTTGAGGGAATTGATAAGATAATACCTGAGATTTTTAAACGCGATGCTAATGAACATAGGTAGCTCAGTCAGAAGTTAAGGACCACTCTAAGACGTCAGAGAAAGTACCACTCTCAGAAAATTAATCTATCACCAAACGTCACGGTTGAACAAAGGGAGGCGATTAATAGCAATAAAACAGTAGCATCTATGCGTAAGGCGTTTAGAGATTTCTTAGAAAGAGTTCTTAATGGTTGTTTGGAGAAGTATCCTTAATCGTTCTACATCAGAGAAATTCGAGGTAGCATTTTTCGAAATTAAGCTGGATTGATTGTTCACGGAGGTGATGGGAAAGCGAATTTATTAAACAAATAATTTTACAAAGATTTTAATGTTAACGTTAGCGAGTCCTCTCCTAATCGCTAACATCAGCATATGGAAACGGCTGTATGGTTGACCTCAGTGACAGTTATCGATCGAATCCACTGAACTAAACAAGCTCTCAGGCCCATTGGAAATTCCTGCGCGATTGTTAAAATAATGACGTTTCACCGTACCTTAAGATAATTTTCTAGAAATCCTCAGCAAAAGTGGTAGTTCCAAAAGATTAAAAGCTGCCGCACGTAATAACACTCACAAGGGTTGTGCCATAGAGAACCTCGAAAATTATCGGCCGATATCTCAAATATAACTATCCTATAAGGATAATGATTGCCAGATCCTCATTGTGTTTAATACTGTTTCAGGGAAGGTAAATCGTGTGAAGCTTAGCTGGATCATTTTGTAGCGGCTTTATTGGGTTTTTGAGAAAATATTCAGCTAGATACAGCATTCATAGATATAAAGGAAGCCTTAGATCTTCGATCTCATAACAAATCAATTTAAAAGCTACAGTCTGTACGAAATTACTTTGGTATTGAAACTTCGGGGAAGGAGAAGGGCGGGGGCTTGGCGGGAAAGACTCCCCTCCCTCACAGCCAATCACAGGCGGAGGGAAGGCAAGTGTTGCTAAGAGCAACCACGCTGCGTTGACTCTATGTCCCCTGCAAACAAAATACTTACTCGGGACCGCTCGTGTGTCTCCGCTGCTAGGAGGTGGGGGGAGGTCTTCTGGGGAGAAAAAACAAACTCTGCGTTGCCATATCTACCACACTGGAATGCACCTTTCGGTGGGATCGTGAAGCAAAAGGCAACACAGCACAGAGAGACTCGAAGTTGACAAGACGGAGGCCTGAGAGACAATGAAGTTGATCCCAGTGATGCTCCGCCTCCTTCATTCCTATTGGTTCTGGCATGGTCACGTTTTGGGACGCTTACTCTTCTCTCTCTCAGTCGCAAAGATATTTGAAACGCTGGCAACATCGCACGGGAGCCGCCTCAACCGTCAATCCCAAAATAATTTTATCCAGACTGTAGTAACACTGATGCTAATAAAGAGATTGTGTTTGGTAAGGACTTTTCTCCCGAACAAAGAACAAAAAAGTGTTATCGATAGAGTCGGCTCTGATTCTATTAGAGTCATGTCTGGTGTCACGCTGGGTATTGTCCTAGGTCTCATGTTATTTCTTATTAATGTCGTGATTTACGCTTGGGTATATGTAGCTGAGTTAGATTATTCGCGGAGGATACGGTCATATATAGATAAATTTCACTAAACACCTTCTCATATAGCAAGGTAAAAACACAATGATAAAATACGTAAGATTGAATGTATGAAAGCGGTATCGTGAATATTTATCCTAGAACGTTAGAGATAATCGCAGGACATTTAAGAAAGAATTTGAGGTTTATAAAGGAAGTCTGCTGCGCTGTAGCCCCTGTCATCATCCTGTCCATTGAGTTGTAGGGTAGATTGCAGATTAGGCGAATTTCTTAGCAAAAAATCTTGTGTGTCCAGCATATGAATTTTTCCATACAGGGTAATGAATATGCTTGTTCTCGACATCAGTGCCCTCTGGAATAATTATCGGCAATTGCATTTACGAATAATTTTTAAGCACTTTCAATAATTCTTATATTGAAAAAGAATAAGTAAACTAAATTGTTAGCTGTTGCTATGGATATCAATATATCGATGCCCAACTAAAATTACCACTGGCAGCGTACTCATCGCTATCAATAATTAGAAAAGTTTACTATCCCAACGGGAACAGTGGTATCACTTAGCGACGTACTCAACAAATTCAGACAAAAATCAAAATATCTCAAAAATCGAGTTTATGAAAAAAATTTCAAACAAAATTGCATTATATACATCTTTGATGATGACAAATATTTACATAAATTGAGTTCTAAAGGAGATATTTGGAAAAATGGGAAAACGACAAGAATATAAACCTTCACTTCCGGTTGACCAATTTCAGTTAAAACCTTTTCATTTGCTGCTAATAAAAATCTTAACTATCAAGTTTTGCACGGATCTTATCATCATTAGTTTTTTAGTTAAAGCGCTCACAAAATTCGGATATCACGCACAGACATCATCGAGAAAATAATCAAAGCGTCCTCAGGAGACCTGAAAACGTGTATTCCATTTTTTTCACGAATACAGTGTTTTCTCCATTACTACATATGGAGAAATTAAAAATTACTAGCTGTACCCGCGCAATGTTTGCACAGTTTTTTAAATTAATTTATAAAAAATTAAGAAGTGTGTGAAATAAGTTGATCTCAATAATTCACATTTAACTCTAATAATGCATTTTCCTGGTGTAGGATTTTAATGTCTCCCAATGTGAGGTTCGCGTGTTCGAATCTCGCTGATGGCATGGCTGTGTGTGCGTATTGACAATTTATTATGCGAAGTCAGTCAGAAATCTGCATTTTAAAAGTCATATTAGAGAGGAAATTAATGCTACACTGTTATTGATCGCGAACTTTTGTTTTTAATATTCGTTTCTTTTTATTGAATTATATGTCCTTTAATTT
This sequence comes from Uropetala carovei, assembly GCA_036926305.1. Classification (NCBI taxonomy): domain Eukaryota; kingdom Metazoa; phylum Arthropoda; class Insecta; order Odonata; family Petaluridae; genus Uropetala; species Uropetala carovei. The sequence continues at coordinate 24,179 of JAXCHB010000362.1, forward strand.
TTATATAACAATCAATGCAACCATTTATGTAGATTATCAATGAAGAGAAGATAAAAAAATAACGTACGTCCCTATAATTTTAATTTCATGCGTGAGCCTATTTGCGTTAATAAGCATTACAGATATGTAATATGATGGTTCTACTTAGAAAGAGGTAAGATTCCAGCATTCAAACGATGAAATGAAGATTCAACTGCTTTGATTAAATCGCTAGAAACGCTTCCCATACGCAGTTAACTGAATAATTATCCATAAATATTTACGTTGATATGTATAAAGTTTGACATTGCTACAGCAATAAATTCGATGCTTAAACAAATGTGCGAAGCGAATAACGCTATTCTTTCACCGATTTGAAGGTTTAATTGACACTAATTGAATCGGAGACAGCAATGATGGTCGCCTTGGCAACGCCCAGAAAGAGTACGAAGTATCTACAAAATGTCGAAACAATTGCGGATTTCTGAAAATGTTGACCGTATAACATGTAAAAATAGCAAGAATAAGATAGGATTAAATTTTAACCGTCGAATAAAGTAAAAATGAAGAAAATCGGTCAATATTTAGATATTTTGATGAATTAATAAAGAAAAATCGAAAATCTATGGGAAAATATAATGGTATTCTGGAGTCGAACCCAGGACTTATTCGGGGATGTTTAATATTTCTATGCACACCTTATGGGGCTTTAACGGTTTTGAATGTTTCAGCACTTAATTCCATCGTGAAAAGTCCAAAAGTACCGTGACAGACAGAGGAACACTTGGGAATTTATAATACTGATGTATCCCACTTAACATAAAAAATGAATAATTAGTGTCTCCTCTCCATTTACATAAATTTCATAATAGATATTATTCGTTACGTGAATTTTAATTAATGTTATAACCGCCATAAAATAAATTGTACAAATTATCCGCTATTCATCTATGAAGTGTTTATTTTCCGACACCTCATCTCTGGCGCTTCTTACAATTCATTTCGTTCTAAATGGCCCTCTCTCTAATTTCCCCCTCTTTTAACCTTCGTCGTTATACCTTATTGCGAACGAGTCTTAATAAGGAGAAGACACTTTCTTAGTGTTAAGTGTTAACTATTCAAATAAAGGATCTATCTTTCTTTATATTGAATGAATCATCCATAACGTGCAATTTATTTTCGTCTTGCCTATGCCAACTAGGCGCACCTATTATTTACGTGTGTAATCCGTGTCTGCCATTCTGAACATATCGAGGTCTTTCCCTTTGGCAGAAGGGTCCCTTTGAAACTGCCCCACCTGTCGCCAAACCATTCCATCCCACCACTATCTGTGTCCCCAACTGACCCTTGACCTCTCTTCCGCCCCTACAGATTTCACCGTCAACTATCAAGGCGCGACCATAAATCACTTTATGGCTTAAGCGCATGACTTTCTTCCTTTTCCTTTTAATCCCCGACACTTTCCCCCTCCTCCCCTCCTCCCCCCTCCTCTCCCCTCCCCTCCTCTCCCCTCCTCCCCCCTCCCCTCCTCTCCCCTCCTCTGCCCTCCCTCCTAACCCCTTCATTTCTCTCTTCGATTCAACTTCCGCACTATCCCTTTCTTTATTTTTTACCTCTCTATTTTCAAATTCTTCCATTTCCGACGCCGTCGCTTCTCTTTCCTTTCGAATCTTCTAAACTCTTACCATTTCTATCTCTCTCTACCTTTCTCTTTCTCGCTCCCAAATTGTTTCCAATCATTCCCCAAAACATTTCTAAATTGTCCCACTGTAGTCGCTTTTCCAATCCATAGCACAATTTTCTCGCTTCATTCTCTCGTAAATACATTCAGGTAGAAAAGAAAAATTAACATTTTAAATTTTAAAATGGACATAAAGTAATAAATATCACAATCTTAGTTTTCATGAAGATTTATTTTGGATTCTCAGCCAAAGCTGATATGTAATACACTTATAATATATTTTTAGTTGAATCTCTGCTGGACTAATTTTATTGGAAAAATATCGATAATTTTATTTAACGAGCATAATAGTTTAATAGTTACGATTTTGAAAAGAATTCTTTGTCAACATTTCTTTCGTAAAATTATTTGGAATCGACTAGTGAGATGGGAGTTAAAAATCAATGGAATAAATGACAAGTGATAAGAGTAAGTTGCCGGTCCCGGTGGTGGCCTACCATCACTAAGGTCGCGGGTTCGAATCCCGCCAAAAGGCATGAATGGATGTTTGTGTTCGTACTCATAATTTCATATTTCATCTATCATGTGTGTCTGATGTGGAAGGCAACGGGAAACCACCACATCATGTGTGTTTCTTCCCTAGTCATTTCAAACCAGGGCATCGAACCGCAACCGAACCGAAAACCCGAAGCGAAAAAAACCGATATTTTTGGCCTGAGTGGAACCGAACCCGAACCGAAAAAACTAAGTGTGTTGAACCCGAACCGAAACCGAAAACCGATATATATTTCACTCCTTTATTTCGGTTCGTATAAACATTGTAAGCGAAAGGCAGAGTTTTCCCACCGCTCACTAACCTTCCATGTTCAAATGGTAATCGCCTCCCTGATGTTACCATGCCCTGTCACCATGGGATCCAAACCCCGACCAAGTTCACTAATCATCTAGTCCTTTGATTCGTTCCACGAATACGACCTTAAGTCTTTTCTAAGATAATATCTGCCGACTTTCTGAAATTCTATGGGGAAATTTACCCATTGCAGAATTCCTTGAAGCCTATGAATGCCTAGTGAGAGAGGGGAAGATTTCCCCAATGTTTCGTCTGCTACATATGTCCAAAACCTTTCATTACTTCATACGAACTAGCATCCATCAGTCTGGCCTTGATAATTATTGAAGAAGGATCGTTCCACGTTTGTTCCTTGTGCGTATTTCTGCATTAGTAAAATGAGATGAATGGTTTGCATAACATAAGAAGTTTAGGATACTCTATCGCAGGAAGCGTGCTTATTTGTAATTCACCTTACACTTTCCTAACCCGTTGAAATCATTTGCGACACATGTATGGTTTGTAGTTATTCAATTCTAAATAAATCTTAAATAAATAAAATACATACTAAATATTTACATTTGAATAATTTACTTTCGTGTTTTAATATTAGTTTTTAATAGCTCTATTTTTATAGTGAAGATGTATTAGGTTGAGAAGAAAGTTCGGTCGTTTTAAGAGGCCGAGAATAAAAACGCAAATATTTTTTAACAAATTATTTTTATTCATCAAAATATGAACCTTCTGATTCGATACACTTTTCCCAACGCTCAACCAGTCGAATAATTCCTTTTTTATGAAAGTTTGGTTCTCTGGAATAAAAAAATTTGGCGACTGCAAACATCACAATGCTTCTTGAACCTATCTTTCATAAAATTGTCCATGGATCGGAACAAGTGGTAATCGGTAGATGCAAGGTCTGGCGAATATGGTGGGTGGGGGAGAACTTCATATCCCAAATGCATTAATTTTTGGGTGGTGATTTTTGCATTATCTTGGAGAAGAATTGGTCGTTTTCTATTACATAAACTCGGCTGTTTTTTGCACAATTTTTTATCCATATCATCCAGATGACGACAGTACACTTCTGCTGTGATGGATTCCCGTGGTCTGAGAAATTCATAATAAATTATCCCTCTCATATTCCACCATACTCAAATCATGGTCTTCTTCGGATGGACATCTTTTTTGGTAATTTTTCTGGGGTTTCATCAACATTCAACCATTGTCCTGACCTTCTTTGATTATCATAGAGAATCCACTTTTCATCACAAGTGACGATACGGTCAAAGAAAGGCTCATTTACCCTCCTTAGTAGCAAAGAAATGCAAATATTCAACCTCTGCGTTTTGTTTCTTTCAGTCAATTCGTGTGGCACCCATTTTTCCAGTTTTTTTTTTACTTTTCCTATCCGTTTTAAATGATGGCGCACGGTTTCTGGTCAACAGTAAGTGTGACAGCCAGCTCCCTAGTTGTTTGTCGAGGGTCAGATTCCACAAGCTGCTTCAAGACCTTGTTGTCAACAACAGAGGGACGTCCTATACGGTGTTTACCTTCAACGCCCATACCTCCAGAGCGGAATTTGGCAAACCACCGTTGAGCAGTTCTTACTGTCACAGAACCTTGTCCCCAAGCTCTGGCTAACCGCTCAGCAGCATCCGTTGCTGTGCTTCCAAGTTTGAATTCATACAATAAACAGACCCGAATCTCTTCCAAACTCATCCTATATTAAGGGCAAATACCTAACAATCAGATAAACAAATTTAATTGTTGTCACCAAATAAACAAAATTTAATTATAAGCTGAACTAACTAAATCAGTTTTTGAAGGTTTTCTAAAAATATTTTAAGGTCGGAGCGAAAAAAATCGGTTCGAACCGGTTCACTGACGATTGCCTGAGCGAAACCGGAACCGAACCGAAATTTTGTGTTTTGAGTGAACCTGAACGAAAACCGGAGCGAAAAAAATTACGGTTCGATGCCCTGTTTCAAACCAATCTTAGGATTGAAAAACTATGAATGAATGAATGAAGAGTAAGTTTGGAAAATACTGCGAAATCAGATATTATAAGGCGCTTTTTCACAAAATAAATTTCTTACATTGGTCGTAGTTTAATATTAATGGCAATATAATAATATGGCTCTCTGATTCCCATTAAAAGCTTTTCAATATATAGAACCATTGAGCTCGTTGCCATGGCAGTCGATCGTTGAGATCCAGAAAAACTCCCACTATGTTTTCGATAAAAACTAAACAGAAATCTACAGAAATTTGAATTGTCTTTAAAAATGAGAAACTACAATTTCTAAACTTTCTGACAGTTCAAGTCCTGATTTCGAATCTTGAAGGGAAATAATTTAAAAAATCAAATATATAAAACACAGCACCGATTCACGTGCTTTTCGTATGGGTTAATAATGGGGCAGGCAAAATTAGCTCCCAGCGGCTGATCCTGAATCCACAAATTCTTGCCACATGCAGTAACTTATCATGAAAATTTGGTTTCTCTAGGTCGAACCGTTTCAGAGATATCGTCTGAACAGTCGGACGGACGGACAGACAGACAAAGTGAATACTTGAGTGATTTGTAAAAAGAAATGCTTGCTTCGACTTTTATAAGGAAACGGTCTGTTGAAAGAATTCATAGAGAAAAGAATGTTAGGAAAAGAGTAAATGACGTAGGGAAAGTATACAAGATGCATTAAATGAATGGTACAGTTATGAGAACTTCAAGAGAATGTGTTTAGATTTAACCCTTAAGTGGGCGCGTGGGGGTCTCACAGACCCCAGGCACATTATTCTTTCTGTATTATTGTGACTGCACATTTTATGTTTCTGATTTTTTCAGTACGTTTCTGAAACATTTTTTCAGTCCAAATGCGATGAAAATTTTTCTAAAATAATGAAAATTTTTGCGCCAAATAACGAATTTATTTAATCTGGGTCTCTCAGTTCCCCACGCGCCTACTTGCGTTACATTTTTGGACTGAGAGATTTTTTGCTTTATTCGAGCATTATGCCTACAGTAATGTAAAATTTAATACAATTCATTGTTAATTGAATTTTTGTTAATTTTTTGATGGATTTTTACATTAAAAATGGTTTTTTAACAATGAGAATGCTTGAATATTGCTTTCATATGAATATTTGTCTTGTTTCTGAAATGATTGCATAGTTAACTTTTTATGTAAATGCAAAAAATAATGGGCTATTTCAAATAACAATAGGAATGCAGGAAAATATTTGTCTTTCCTCCTGAATTGAAAGAACAGTGATTGCGAAATGAACTCGTGGTTTTCTAAAATCCCAACAAAATAAACGTACCCGTGGAATTTAGTAAAGGTTTTGAAACCGTGCATGGGAAACTTTCGAAGACTTGAGCGTCGTTTATCGACATTTTCTGTATAATTTTTCCTGGAAGAACTTCATTCAAAGTTATTCTTACTGATGAGTATGTTCACAAGGGGGGGAGGGTCGTATTCCTCCCGGGACTCATTTAGAGTGTCAAATAAGCCTCACGATATTGTCATGCGCTTGGTGAGACATATTGAAGGTACTGGGCGTAACGTAACTGCAGATAACTGGTATTCCAGCATTCCTTTAGTAAAAGAACTGTTAACTAAAAATGTCACATACCTACTTAGGTACATTAAGAAAAAATAAAAAAAGAATTACCACTCGAATTGGTCAATGTAAGAAATAGACGTTAGAAAAACAGCATTTTTGCTTACAATAGTGATATGAATCTGGTCTCATATGTTCCGAAAAAAAATAAGAACGTCTCATGAATGCACCATGATGACAAAATCGATGAACGGTCAGGAGAAAAACGAAAGCCAGAAATGATCACTAGCTACAATTTTTCCAAGGTTGGCCTAGATACTGTGGTTGAAATGTGTGGTACATACTCCACTTCAAGAAGGTGCAGGCGGTGGCCGTTAGTTCTGTTTTACAGAATCTTAGATATTGCGGGGATAAATGCCCAAGTAGTATACACTTCAATCTGTCCGGGCACCACTATTGTGAGGAGAAATTTTCTGAGGGAAATTGGGCTTGGTTTGGTGAAAAGGCAAATTTCAAAGCGTGCGGCGACGACAAATTTACCGCGACCACTCCGAAATAAAATAAGTACTAAATCTCATGGCGCCAAATGCAAAGAGAGTATGTGCATGAAACACATGGAAGGTGTTTGTAAGCCAAAGTGAAATTTTTCATGAATGAGTTTTGTTTAAAATGTTTTAATGCTTCATCATTTGTTTAAATGATGTTTGTTTTTATATTCTTAAATTTGAATATGTCCAAAAAGTTTTAATTTACTCTACAATGTAAGGAAAGGTATGAAATAAAATGTTTTATGGCAATAATATTTCCGCCATACGAATAATATGGAAAATCTTGTATCAAAATATAATGGTTTTCAAGACTAGTAAATGGTATACTTATTGGAAAATGTATTTAGTTTAAATTATACGTTTAATCAGGGAACTCTTGTAGGACATACTTCCGCGAACTAAATAAAAAATCACATCTAAGAATAACGATTTTAACGGCATACAATATAAGACCTGCAAAATTACCCATAAAAATTACATCATTAGCTAATTTTTCGTTTTTATAACAAAATATAAAATTTTCAGTTTTTTCAAAGAATATTTGTGGCTCGGATGTTAACAAAAAATAAGAAGAAGTTAAAATAATTCCAAAAATATCATATGGATTTGTTTAAATTTGTTTTATTTTTGGGGGTACGTCAGACCCCCATGTGACTACTTAAGTAACAAAATACGGCGCGCCTACTTAAGGGTTAAATGTTGGATTGGGAGTGCCAAAACCTACCGGACGATAACAACTTCCCTCCACTCTCTCTCCTTTTCCACTTTCAACTTCTTTATCTCCACATTCTACTTTCACACTTTCTACTTTTACACATCCTCCTCTTGTATTTCCTGTCCTTTCTCACTTCCCAAAATCTTCCCTTCTCTATATACTCTAGCCTTAATTTTTTGCTCGATAACTATATTCCATATAATATCGATTAGTTATAAATCGGAAAAAAGCGAATCCCGAATACTTTAAATTCCTATTTTCTCGAAGAGAGAGGTTGTTGGATTTCGTCATCGTGCACTTTTTGCTGCGACCGCTTGTCAGAGGTTTGTTTTATTAGAAGTGAAAGTTATTTCTTATCATGAGCTGTCGTCTCTGAAGGTTCTGCTGGGTGACATGACTTCCTTGTCACGATAAAACCCAGGAATGTTTAAATGAATGCGGTTCTTTTTAAAGGAGGCATATTCAACTTGTTAGTGCGCGTGAAAACATTTTATGAAATCAATCGGATTAATGACCGCTAAAGTTCTGAGCCATCTTAAAACTATTTGGTAATGGATAAATCAATATCGTACGAGGATATAAATTTACACTCGCTCAGCCATGACGGTCAAGTCGAAAACAATTGAATTTACTGTAAAAATGACCCTTTAAACCTAATAAAAAGGATTCCAAGTAAAGAATGAGCTGCGAAGAATGCAGCTGCGGAGAGGTTTTCGATGAGGGTTAAAAATGCACGGAATCGAGTGTAAAGCAGCAAACGCAGTATTCCAGAAGGATCGAGAATAGGAGAGGAAGTGGATGCCGGAAATGGATGTATGGGAAGGCAGTTGGAGAGTGTGCGCGCGAGCCTAAGGGAGTAAGAGAGGAATTTAGGGCGGAATGGAGGAGTTATTGTAGAGAGAGGAAAGAGAAGGGAGCAGAGAAATAAATTGGAGGGAGTGGGAGGTGGAGAGAGGAATGGGAGGGGAGAGGGAAATAGAGGGGGAGGGTGGGAGCGAGAACGCACCGTGCAGTGCATCGAATCAAACGGGGTCACTTTGAGATTTCGACGCCGGAGTGGGTCGGCTGGGAGCCTACCGAATTCGCTTGCAATGGAGTGCATAGTCGGGGGGAGGAGGTGGTGAGGATGGGCTGGTAGGGGGAGAGAATGGAGTTCTCTGGGAAGGCGTACTCGATAATCATACACTCGCGCCGCTCTCGGATTTAGTTTTTAATGAGAATTTCGCCGATGTCTTCGAATTCAACTATTTCTTTATTTGGACGCCTTAGTTACTTCGTACAGTTTCCTATTCTTAGTTCGTTCATTTCATTTTTACTTCAATAAATTTAGTCTGAAATTTAATTTTTCCTATGTATTTTAATTTAGAATTCTTAATTTAATGTTTTAATGTATTTAATTAATAAGCCTTCTTCGTGATAGAGAGCTTGCAGCCACATTTTGACATTTTTTTCACTTTTCCTTAAATCGTAATTTTTCGGAAACATTCTGAGTTCTTAAGTTTTGTCCACTCTTTAAGATCATCTTTGCGGAGTTTTTCAATGTCTTTCGAAAAAAAATATTAAATTTAAATTAAAGTCAACGAAAATATTATTAAAAATGCATAATGCCTTTCTAGTTATAATCTGAAGAACAATTTTGAAACCGGCTAAATTCCAAAAAAAAAAAACAAATGTCTGAACCGCCTTACGCCAAGCCATTACCTGAATTTCTTTTGCGCGAAAAAATAAGTTGCAATGACTCGACTGAGAATTTGAAGGAAATGCTTTCGTGGAGAAACTCTGCTTCTAGCAGTCGTCGTGTGACAGCGTTGCGCCAATCGCGTCGTCTCTTCTGTTTGTGTTCTTTGCTACACTTCGCCGAACACGTGCGGAGAGCAGTGAGTCGTATGCCAACAAGTCTTTGCGCAAAAGACGCCTTTGGGTAGGAGAGCGCCAATAGAGAGAAGTAGGGAGTGAAATGTAATTGAGCAGTGGAATCGGAGGAAGATTAAAGAGAAGAAGAAGAAGGAATGGCTGGGAAGGAAGAGCAGTGGAAATAAGAAAATGATAGGGAAAATGCGGAATGGGAGATAGATAGATAGATAGATAGAGAGGAGTATTAGAAGGAAAGATGTCGGAGGAAGCGAAAGGTGTAATAGTGATAAGGGTATAAAAAGGTTAGGAGGATTAAGAAGAGAGAAAAAAAGGAAGGAAGGATAAAAAGTATGGGAAGGAGGAAAGTGGACGGAAGGAGAAATGGCCGCTTTAACAAAGAGAAAAGGATCGGTTGGAGTGTGTATAGTGGAGAAAGGGGAAGGAGGGTGGGGGGAGGAGGAGGGAGGGGGGAGGAGGAGGGAGGGGGAGGAGGAGGGAGGGGGAGGAGGAGGGAGGGGGAGGAGGAGGGGGAGAGGAGGTAGGATGGAAGGGGAAGAGAGACGGATAGAGGGAATTAGAGGGGCATAGGGTTAAGAATCAGCGAGAAGGAGATGCAAACACGGAAGAGAGGGGGATATGAAATGGAAGGGAGGGAGGAAAAGAAAGAGATTAGAGATTGCAGAGTTAGAAGATGGATGGTGGGAGGTGAAGGGAGAGAGACAGACAGGCAGACAAACGACTTTATTGAGGGCGAAATTGAGATTATACAGTCCCTTCTTATATTTAAGAGAGAGAGAGAGATTGCATAGATTCGTACTAATAGAGGCAATCCGTTCGAGACTCAGGTCCTTTTTGGCCTGGTGCGCAATCAATGATGGCGAGTTTTAATAACATAAGATGCGATCAAGTGTTTTTAAAGCGGAATAATGAGTGTAATGTGGAAAATCCGTCGAAAATACATCGCAAGATTCGTGCTTCTAAGTTCTCGTGAGTATATGTGCCCAGGTCGGTTGACGAATGGATGTACGATGAGATGAATGGTGATGAAGAGAGCTTTCATGCCAGAGTGAAGTCAGCCAACACACACACTCTCTCTCTCTCTCTTCTCATCTGGGAGGAATGATGCAGTCCCACCTTACTTGGGTGTTTGCTATTACATCTGGATCTTTCCAGGTTCCTTTGGCAGGAAGCGAATTCATCGAATTAAGAAACAGCGAATGAAATAAATTAGGAGTCCCAAATTCAATAGAATTTACATATGAATGTTTACCTTGGCAGCATCCATTGAGGGTTTGGCAAGTTTTCTGCGGACAACGCCTGAGGCGAGTGAAAACGAAGGATGAATTTCTACCTTAATGCCGTCGAAGGGAAATTATCGCTAAAATATTCGTACTAATCTTAAAAGAATTACTTGCACATTCTCTCTTTTCTTTTAGAGAATTCCCACGTATCTCAGTTGAAAATTTATGTTTGAAAAGTATTTCCTTTGACCCGTAGATCCTCCTTTTCTATTATTAGCTTCCCTCTTTTTAATAGGTAACTTTTAGAACTCTGGGAACCTTAAGCATAAAGATAATTAAGAAAGTGTTCTTTGAGTTCATTCATGGCATAACAACGAAAAATATCCCATCGAAAGCAAAATAATTTTGACTAAATATAGATTTTTTAATACATTTATAAGTTCATTGGGATGAACGAACAATGCCGCTTAAATATGCTCCTTGTTACTATAATGACACAAGCCGAAAAGACTAGCTTATAAATTATAAGGCTAGTTATTTTCACATCCATATTGGAAATGTTTTTATTCGCATGTTATTACTAAAAATATATACGCAAAAAATATCACTCTCAGCAGGAAACTGAAAGTAATTGTTGTAAAATATCGTTGAATATTTCATCCTAAATTTCCTTTGGTCAAACCTTCGTATAACTTTTTTTAATAGGTAACTTTTTGAAGAAAATAGTCTTAAGAAGTAAAAATCGAGTAGTATTCCGCCCGCCATCTGGTGAGTTTTCCATCGTCTCTTTCCGCGAAATGTGATATAGATTATTAATGAAAAGAGATGCGGAAGATTAATTTCCCTCTCTCCTTCTAATGGAGGAAGCGAGTCAAGAGTATGGGAACGAGAGCCACTTGTCTGCCAACGAACGATTGAGGCAGAAAGAGAGAGAAAGAGAGGGAGAGAGAGTGGAATGGATGAATGCCATCAATTAGCTGCGATATTCTTAGATATGGAGCTGTTGATAAGCAAAAAATAACCGATCGATCTACTGAAAACTCCAACGAATATATTTAGGCATTGCTATCAAAATTTTTGAAATAAGAGAAAAATAGAATTCATAACACTGAGTTACATATTGCAAAAGCGGTACCGTGGTTTTTACTCATTGGTGTGGAATTTAATGTCAGCATTAATAAGGGTAGGCAGGAGAAATGGGTTGTCAAAATTTGAAAGGGAACGGTTTAGTGAAAGACGTAATAGAAAAGGAATAATGTCAGGAAAGAGGTTGGAAGAAGATAGATATTATATTAGATGCATTAAAATAAATAAATGGGTATGAGTTTTGATAGTCCAGATATGGTAGTGTGTGGCTAAAACCTAACGGAAGGTAGAATTACTATAGTACGTGCATTCGGGTTGGCCTTTTAGAAACCTAACATCACGTGCGTCCTTATGTCCAGTTTCGATTAAAATATGGTGTTATGAATTCGAGAGAGAATATTCATGTGTCCTGCATGGAAATCGCTTATAGGGAAAGGGAGGATAGAGGGGGATGAGGAAGCCTGTAGAGAGAGAGAAAGATCTCATATAGAGGACGCAATGACCCGAGGGCTAAACAGAGGATCTCGCGTTACGTCACCGAGGAAGAAGGCGATGCGAGCGCCCACTTGAGGATGGACGAGAAAGGAATCTTAATAGGTGGAGACGATGAAATAGCCTTAATGAAGAGGGAGTTATTTCAGCGGTAGAAGGGGGAGAGCATTAATTGACTCAGATAATGGAATGCGATTAGGTTTAGGCAAGTGGATGAAGAGGTGAGAGGGGGAGGAGAGGAGAGGGGGGGAGGAGGGGGTGTGCCACGTAAGAGGCGGCGACGGAGATAGACAAAACAAGGAGAAAGATGGAGGGGAGGGGGCGGGTTAAGGATAACGCATTATCGGGATTTAGGTGCGAGAGGAGAAGGGGAGTGAATTAAGGCCCGTTGCGGATGTGGCTAATCCAGGGAGAAGTAGATTAAGAGGAGGTGGATTGGGGTTGGGGGAGGCTTATTATGGGAGGGGAAAGGTCTCTGCTGGGATGCGAAAATTAGCGGAGGATTAAGGGGCGAAGATTAAGAAGCGGTAGCGGGGAGGCTGGGAGGGAGATTTAAGCGGGGGTTGGCTGTAGGGCGCTGTCGGGGGCAGTGCAGGGGAGAGGATTAATTTGAGGGAGGGGATGTAAAGAGGGGAGAAGATCTAAAATGGACTGGATACGCGGGATAACAAGAGGGTGTCGCAGATTGCATCGCAGCCGTGAAATGGACCGCGCGCCTAATGCCCGCCTGTCGGGTTACTATTTAAAAGATGCCGGATAAAGCTTTTTGCTGATTGTGGGTGACATTTAAATCCACCTTCTCATTTGAAGGAGCAAGCAGCCGATTTATATCGTCTGAAATTTGCGATTAATATCAGAAACAGGGCAGCTTCTAATAATGTGCACGTGGAGCGCTCGTCGAAGCATTCAAAATGTACAAGGGTGTTCCAAAAGTTCCTTAGACCCGTGGTGTTAATATTTAGTAGCAAAAACGAAACTTGTACGCTATAATAGCTATTTTATATCTCTAATTTATATATTTATTGTTGCACTTGTAGTAATATACTATAAATAATGCTATTGGCCTTTAAATGCGACGAGTGGGCGCTAACGAAGTTTTCGATTAAAATTAAACACTGGAATAAGTATTTCAAACAACGCGAATAAAGAAATCCAAGAGTCACTGTCAAAATTTATTGGGTCGTGCAAGGTAAACATAATTTATACCTTAATTATTATAATTTGAGTGTTTAAAAACTGATTAATTTTACTTGAATAACAGATTAAGAACAATTATAACTTGGTCGGGTATGAATAGCGAACCATCGAAACGGCGAGCGTTTACTGTATTATGGCAAATGAATCTTTCGGAAAATTGATTTTTAAACAAATGAATCCAGTTCCGATAACTTAAGGCAATGCATAGGTGCTTCTGAAAATATAATCGGCACATTTTTCTGGCTGCGCAAAGAAAACACGAAACCATGTACTGCAATTGAAAAGCAATTTACGATGAATATTTCCCAAATAAATATATATCAGTGGCATACGGACCATATAAGCGAGTAAAAGCCCACGCGATACATGAAGACAGAATATTTATAATTATTTGGAATTAATAATTATTTGTTAATAATATTTGTATCAATAAGTACAGAACTCGACCAAAAAGAATCAATTGGGATTTGATTCATCGCCATTGGTGAAATGCGGGAAGAGAGAGAGAATAGGAAGGCGGCGACGAGAGAGAGAGAGAGAGAGAGAGAGAGAGAGGGAGAGGAGTTCCATGAACAAACACACAAATACACAAACACACGCTTAAAAATAGTTATGGTAGAAGTAGATAATCGGTTTTTTCAGCTTCCCTCAAATATCTCCTTAAAAACGTCGTAATTGTTAATCTTCGTGAGGACCAAAATTGTAGAGAATAATATTTCTTCCAGGTTTTGTTTGAAACAAATTTTCGTAGAACCATCCATTTCGGAGATATTCAACTTTTTCGTAATAAGCAGTATACAGCGCCACCACCATGTAGCGGTGTATTCTGTAAACATATTCAAAATATAATTTACGTCAATAAGGGCGACTGTGTTCTTTTACGATACGAAATAATAATTTTGCCTTATAATGCTATTCATGATAATTTAAATATCTATACCACAAATGGTCGCTCTCAAAAAGTTGCTATCGATGGTAATTCTTCGTCTTTAACTCATGTCACATCAGGTGTTCCCCAAGGATCTATTTTGGGCCCGTTACTATTTATTGTTTTTATCAATAACTTGCCAAACTGTATTTTGTTCCCAGTTTTCCTTTATGCTGATGATTGTATGATAGTTAAGCAAATTGACAATGCTGATGATGCTAATGATCTTCAAAATGATATAGACCGCTTTTTCCTGTGGTGTCAACAATGGCACTTATATCCTAATATTCCTAAGTGTAAAGCGATCTCGTTCTCTCTCAAGAAAACGATTATTTTGCACCCTTACAGCATTAATGGGACTCCACTCGAAAGAGTTGGCACTTTAAGATCTTGGTGTAACACTAGACTCTAAATTAAACTTTAATGTCCACCTTAGGGAGATATGCTCCCGAGCATTTAGACTTCTGGGTTTCATCCAACGTAATTCATTTAACAATTTATCGCTTTCTACCATAATATGGTTTTACACAACCTTAGTTCGTCTGACCTTAGAATATGCAAGTGTTAATTGGAACCCGGTGCACAAAACCAAAATCGACGCTGTTGAAAGAGTGCAAAAACGGTTTATTAAGTGGTTGTGCAACGAGGAAAACGTTGTTTACAACAGGGATGGCTACAATGACTTATGCAAACTGTTTGGAATTCATCCTTTGTGGCTAATTGTAAGACGAAAAGTTTATGATGTCTCCTTTGTTCACAATGTGTTAAATGGTGTCGTTGACTCGAGATTTTTAGTTGGACTACTTGGCTTTGCGGTTCCTTCCCGCAGAACTCGGCATATACCTCTTCTGACTGTGCCTTTTTCAAAAAAAAATATTCACAAATATTCGACCATTCCTAGAGTAATCAAAGTTGCCGATGAACTTACTTGTTATATGGACATTTATAACGACACATTGTGTACCTTAAAAAAGAAAGCCTATGAAATTTTTCAATAGACGATAACGCATTGCTGTTATATTATTTTAATACCATTTGCTTAGTGTTTATTTTAATGTAATTGTTATCATTGTTGTGTTTTATGGCTGTGGCGTCCTTTTATTATAGTATAAGTAATTGAGGAAACCTGTTTGTACTAAATAAATTATTATTATTATTAATATGGAGAAAGTCATGTGTTGGCCAAATCAGATTTTTTAGAGATATTATTACGTTACTGGCGATTTTATCGGCCTATAAAATTGCAACACGTCTGCCCCGACAACCAAAAACTTCAACTTACAAGCAACGCCACCCGAAAGATTTCCACTGAGTTAGCATCATACTGAATTCAATGGGCTTACACGTTAGCAATTGATGTACCACTCACCCTAGGATATATAAGAATCATCTCTGTCCTTATATATTTACTATTATTAACAAAACATATGCTTTATATAGCAGATCCTGTCCTTCCAGCTATCCCTTTCAAATAGTCTACAGCAGTGGTTGTCAACCGGGGGTCCGCGGACCGCTAGGGGTCCGTATCTTGCCTCCAGGCGGTCCGCGAGTTGATTTTGGTACTTTATATATTGAAAAGATGCGTCATTTTCCTTAAGACTCATTTTGACCGTTTAGAGTGGTCGGATAGTCACGATAGCGCGGAAAAAGCGAACTTATTAAATGAGCACTTTCAGAAAGCGTTTACTTCGATGTGCAACGAATTTGAGGAACCAGCTTTGAATGATAAGGGAAATTCAATGGAAGATTTGATATTCTCTGAAACAGGTATCGCGCAACAGCTAGACTCGATTAAGCAAGATAAGTCTCCCGGGCCGGAGGGCGTACCCGCGCGTGTGTTGAAAGAGCTAGCCTCGGTAATCGCACCTTACTTGAAAATAATATTCGAAAAATCCGTTGCACATGGTACCGTTCCGAAAGACTGGAAACTAGCATACGTAACGCCGATCCACAAAGGAGGTGATAAGGAGAACCCCGAAAATTATAGACCGGTTTCCTTGACGTAATTATCGTGTATGATTCTAGAACATATAATCGTTATCTCTGTTTTGCGTGATTTAGATGGTCGTTCTTCGCTAAGCAAAAACCAACACGGGTTTCGGAAAGGTAGTCATACGAAACGCAGCTCGCCCTGTTCGTAAACGATTTGTTGCAATGCGGTGAGAAAAACACTCAGGTTGATGCCATTTTCATTGATTTTAAAAAAGCGTTTGGCAAACTACCCCATAATAAATTGATAGGAAAATTAGGAAAGTACGGCATAAACCCTAATATCGTGAGTTGGGTAAACGACTTCCTCTCCAACAGAAAACAGATAGTAGTTATTGATGGGAAATCTACATACATACAAAGAGTATGTGAATTCATTAAATTTTATATTCCATTACTATTTAAAAAAATAAAATTGAAAGATCAGAAATTAAGCCTTGCCAGAGAGAAAGAGGGAGAGAGTGATAAAGAAAGGGGCGGGGGAGGGGGAAAGAGGGTGGAAAAGAGAGATGGAGGGAACGAGAGAGTTAACAGTATTTAAAAAATATGGTATTCAAATTATTCTTCGCTTTAATATCAGTTTTTACTTTACCAGGAGTTTAATATATCCACTTAAAAACAAAGCAAACAATACGTTAAATTTGGTCCAATCATTCTTGACTGCTATTAACTCTTTTATTTAATACACATTACTATGCTCCATATCTCTTTCATGGTACTCGTCCACACTACACGCTATTAGGAATCGTATAAATCGCATATTACTTGCTTGCGGCGTCGTAATAGTGCGAGTTACTGGAGATGCAGAGTGATATTTGAGTTAAAGAGTTGAATGGGGAGGCAGGAGAGAGAGAGAGAGGGGGGGGGGAGAGAGAGGGAGAGAGAGAGGGAGAGAGAGAGGGAGAGAGAGAGAGAGAGGGGGGGGAGAGAGAGAGGGAGGGAGAGGGGGGAGAGAGAGAGGGAGGGGGGAGAGAGAGAGAGGGAGAGGGGGGAGAGGGGGGAGAGAGAGAGAGGGAGAGGGGGGAGAGAGAGAGAGAGGGGGGTAGAGAGAGAGAGAGGGAGAGGGGAGAGAGAGACAGAGAGAGAGAGAGAAGATGGTGCGGTTGGGTTAGAACTGAGACAAGCTGAGCGGCATCTCAATAATGCGGCGATTCCTTTCGAACGGAAGCGAGCAGAGAGAGACAGAGACGCATCGCGGAGGAGGATGGAAGGGGGAGGGAAGGGGATGGAAAGGGAGGGAAGGAAGGGAGGAAGTTGCCGGAGTTTGAGAGAAAGGGTATCTAGGAGGAGATTGATAGGTTTTTGTGGAGTTTGAGATTCTTAGAAGGGGGTGTTTGGCAACGGACTCTGTCGGAATGTCGCCTAGGAGAGTTTCGGAGAGAGAGGAGGAGGTGGGTAGGAAGGAGCAGGGAGAGTGTCCTCTTTTTCGATTGAGACAAAGGGCTCGGAAGAAAGGAAGTGTTTAGGGATAAGCATACGGGGAAGGGTGCCATGGCAGTGCGCGAGGCGACAGTCACTTGTTGTGTTCTCATGTACCTTCGAGACGCGATATTCCTCTTTTCCTCGGCGATTTTACGATCAATTTTCTCGGAGAATTTTCGGGTCGTGAGGTAAGGCAAAATGCAACGGAGATCCTTTCCAAAGTCGCTACAGCATAAACTGGGTCTCTAGTGAAAGGGAATTTTGAAAACTAGCAAAATCGTGCATCTCACTATAAAAAACAATGGAAAAAAGGCTCGCAAACTTTGATTAGCGATGGCCATACGCTACACGATCGGTCTCCAAGCAGTCGATCGCGATCGACCGGCCGATCTTTGGCCCTTTTAAAGTCGATCGCTGAATCTTACCTAAGCCTTAATACTTTTTATTGAATCAATTGAGAAATGTTTAGCCGATATGGATTTTCAACTTACAGTTGGAACATTTTTTATCGAGATATACAGGTTTTTTATAATCGTTCAAAATTAAGGGAAATTGGAATGCATAAATGAAATAATAAAGATATTTCTCGATATCAGTTCTCGCAGCGAGGCAGAAGCGTATCGATGATTATCGACCTTGAGTGTGCTTAAGTGTAGCTCGATTCGTGTTGTTCCAATCGCGAATTACTGCAAAAGGCAGAAGTTTGAAGCTAACTGCCACTTTATGTGTAACTTGATTAACTAATTCAAGTTATATTTTGATTGATTTCTTCCGTCTGTATAATTATTTAATAGCCTTTTTCTTCAACTTATAATAGCTTAAAACTTAGTAACACATTGAATTATACTGGTGGATAAAATTTGAATAAATTTTATTTGAACTAAAATATTCTCTTGTACAGAACGAAAACTCGAATAAAAGTTTATTCGAGCTTGTTTAACTCGAATAAAAAGTTGTTTGCCATTAAATTGGATTGACGTGTTAAGCAGGACATTTTATGCTATTATTCTGCTTTCGATGTCTCTTAATGTTTGGGAGAAATTTGCGAGGATCCCCCCCCCCCCCCCCCCCCCCCCCCCCCCTCTGCTCAACAGTATTTCTCGTATCAAGGTTCATTCCGCTGGGTCAATCCTCGGTAAATTTACAAATGAATCTTGGGTGCTGAAAGGTTGGAGACCCCTGCGCTACACGATGAGATACGTTGCTCGGTGTTTTTAATAAAACGCATTAGTATTTATTTTATTATTACGCGTTTTATATTTATCATTATATCGACTTTAAAGGAGATGATTTTGTGTGCGTGAACACAAATATTTATGAATTAAATCGGTTACCCTCTTTCTTTTCCAAATCGTGTATCTCGTATATAATACGATGTATATAAATCTATATTTTCGGGAAAAACAATTCATGGTTTTAGCACTGTTTGCGATACACCCAAGAGCCATTTTTAGGATCCGCGGGGCCCATGGCGAGGCGGCAGCCCCGGGGCCCACTCTATCCCTTACACTGGCAAATGATATCTTGCTTATAACAAATATCTCGAGCGATTATCTTGCGTTCCACCCAGGTAAGGTCTTTGTACTAAGGGTTGCAATTAAGAGAAGTTAGTAAGCCAAGTTGAAGCGCGGAGCCGCACCCCCCGATGGGTGGCCCTGGTCAGCCCTAATGATATAGGTAGTCATATACATATATGTAACCGATCTAGTTATTTTTACCGGTTTAAATCCCAAAATACATATAATTTATGTATTTGTCCGTTAAAATCGAGGGAGTAATGTAAATAAAGTATAAAATTAAAGCACAGTCCATTCTTCCTCCATTTCTCCCTCCCTCTCTTTCTTTTCCGTTACCCCTCCTGTTCTCCTTTTCTCTCTCCCTCCCATTTTCTCTCCCTTTCTCCTTCCCATTCTCCCTCCCTCTCTCTTTCTAACTGTTTCCTAAAATATAGCGATATCTCCCAGAAATGATATAGTATATAAAAATCTTACATACGGAATAAATATTTATTTGTTAAACGTTACGATGGCAAAAATTATTTTGAAATTTCTGAAACATATTATAATCAATTCTATAATTTTTATTTTTAGTACATGTATGTAGTTGTAAAATGTTTTTTCATTACAATAAATTTATAAATTTTAGTTTTCCGTTGTATTAAAAACAAATTTCGCAAAATAAAGTTCCCAAAGACTTTGAAAATATTAGAAAGTTTATAATCTTCGAAAAAATAGAAAATAAAATTTAAAATTTATTTTAACGTAACGAAGTTTTGTATGCACTCAGATTTTTAAAATAAAGAATATTCAATTAGCTGAATGCCCCAGAAAATAGTACTTTGGGACATATGCCATTTGTCTAGCGCAGTGTATAACAAATAAACATTTATTAATATTTCCTTTTCACATAACTTTTCCACACCCAAAACGTTTTGCTTTCTGGAATATTCAATTTGGATGTAGTTTTTTGTATTTATTGTTTGCCTTTTAACGCGTGTAAAGATGGGCTTCATTAATTTTTTATTTTAATTTTATTTTAATGTAATATTTAAGTCACGAATATCTTTATTTTTCGAATGGTAATTACACTAATATATAAATCATACGGCTATTTAAGCTAAATGATTTACTAAGTGGATAAATGTGATCAGATGGTATAGTCGCTTTTTTTTCATTTAGGGCTACCATCCGACATTTCGTGCTTTTGGAGTTATTTGCATAGAGCATTAAAGTTAGAGACATGAAGCATATCGTGGCAGGTTTTTTTCGTCACCATAATGTAAGAAATGAATACAAATAAATGTTTTTTTAAAAGAAGTTGAAAATGTTATCGTGGCACAGGAGGCCTTGGCCAAGTTTCATCCGTCTCTTTTAGTATCCCTTCCATCATTAATGACCCATTTCCACGAAAGGGTTTTTGACCTCCCTATCCCCCTCCCCCTCCCCCTCTCAGCGTGCGTCCCCTGAAAACGAGAGCTCAGCTTTAATAAGGAGAAGCGCTTCCTCCTATGCAATCGACTGCTTAGCGTCCGCTTCCTCCCCCTGTCCCCTCGTCGTCATGGCTGCTACGGAGGATGAGCGGAAAGGAAGGGGGTGGGGAGAGAGAGGGAGAGGGGGGGAGGGGGAGGGGGCAAGGAGGAAGTGCAAGGCAACGGGGTGAGAGAGAGGGGAGGGGGGATGAAAGGAATTTGGCTGAGGGAAAGAGGAGAGAGAGGGAGATAGAGAGTGAAGGAGAGAAGAGAGGAATGCAGCGAAAAGTAAATTAAACAGCGAACATTTGTCGTTCCATTCCAAGTTCTGAAGTTTCGCTTATCGTAACGAACGTAATTGTGGCTTTTCCGTCGGAATAAATCATTGGCTGAGAGGGAAGAGGGAGAGCCTCGGGCCGAAGGAACGGAATCGGGAGGAGGGAGGGAGAGGGGGCAGGAGGGGGGGGGTGACGAGAGGGGAGATTGTGGGACGAGAGGAGTGAATAAATGTTAAGTGATCGTCCTTCCGGCATCTTTCATGTTTCGGGTGCGCAATCTGTAAGCGCGTAGGTATTAAACAATGAATGTTTTTCATCTCGGATGTTTCAGGTTATTACGAAAATGAAAATGGTCGAGTTTTGTATTTTTAATAATATTTATGAAATTTGCATTTTCAATACCAAGTGCAAGTTCCACCATTTTTGTAACTGTCGCAACGAAAAATTACGCCGGGGAGTTGACTGGAAATGAATTTTCTCGGTAAAGACAGATTTACGCTCCAATATAAGAGGTGACTATGTATGATTCGCAATTCTCTATCGTTTATCATTGCGCCGTGAGTGTATAATTTAATGCTTACGCTGACGACCGTATCTGAATCTGAACAAATACCCTGCAAGCCGCCGCAATTGGTGTGTGGCAGGGGGAGACCTATCGTACTATTCTCCTACTGTTGCTCTCTTATCGTCTTAGGAAAAAAAGGATCCGTTTTATCCATCGATCTCTCGAATCTTGTCAGTGTGGCCTTGGCGTTATACGTAAGTTGGGCTCTTAATTAGGCCTGATAATTCATCATTAAAGTCTTCCGATGTAAATCTCTGCAATAGTCTATGCCTAGACTCGTCGTTTCTCCAGAGACTCCCATCCAAGCTCTTCTATTAGACTCCTGACACTTGCTCGCCTACCATATCTACGTTTCACGAAAAGAGCTCCCTTTCATTGAATTTTTCCAACTCCTTAACAAGGCCTATCTCGTGCGCTACACGCATACTCAATCTGCGGTATAATCAGGGAGAAATAACAAACCTATCGGGTCCTTTCATCACATAGTAGTCGTTTACTTTGGCTAATGTGAAGAAGAGAGGAAAGATGAATGAGTGCATACATGTTAGGTATATCTTTGCGAATTATGTAAACATGTTAAAATATTAATGGCTTAGTATAACGTCTAAATATTGCAAAGCCACGTATCGGAAATTATATCAGGGGATAAATTATTATTTTATTTAATGATTTATTTTCTTATCGGTTGTAATCGATAGATATTCATAAAATATTTTTGAAATACCTCACATGAGTTAAGTAGATGTTGTATAATCTTGACGTTTACGTTTATTTCTTCGCGTAAATTATACATTTATTTTCACTTACAAACGCTGTGTACATGCATGGAAAATAAACATTTAAGTTCGTTTCTTTTCCTTAAACGATCCATTTATTTTCGATTACTAAGTGGGCACGAAAGTTAATGAAACTTATTTACGTAATGATCTTGTTTACTTCAGGTGCTACGAAGATTATTTTCGTTGACAACATTGAAGAATCATGCAAGAAATTTTCCAAGTTCAATTCTTTAATTAAAAGTACTACTCGTTCGATAAAATTGTATCTTACAAGAAATATTCTGTTTTACTATTCAACAAATTTTATTTTAAGAATTGTTTTGACATGGCTAATATTTTACGAAAGATGACTATAAGTTCGGTTTTTTCTTGTGACGTCGCATCCCTGATTGGGTTACGTAGTCCATTTGTATAATTTTCTTATTTTTTTACCCAAAAAGACTACCGAATTTCACGAAAATTCGTTCAATAATTTCGAAATGCGACATTCGGATGGACGGACAGACATGATCTGAGCACGCGTTAATTATTTTACTTTTTGCCAATAAAAGTTTAATAGTTTGTCGATCAAGAGGAGCGAGTACTATGGATGTGAAAACTGCCACAAAAGATGAAAATGTCAGATGTTTAGGAGTAAATCTGGAGAGTACGTCAGTTTGATAAAGATAAACATCGGACGAGGCATCTGCAAATGTAGACGCTCTGCAGTGGTGACTGAGAGTGTAGGCCACATCACACTGAGGATCGCCAGCAATTCCAACTCACCTTAGAAACGAGCACGTCTCTGGTATAATTTAACGTAACTCTCCAAACTAAGCCACTTCCCTTCCCTCGAATTTCACGTCCGGAGACATTCTCTGAACTAGTCTCCTAGTTCACTTTTCTACTGCCGCGCCGCGTTTTCATAACAAATCATTTGTTAACTTCTTAACATCCACCTCTAAAGCATATCCTCCAACGCATTCTTTCTACCTCGTAATATTCTCTAAAAGTTTGGATATTATTTTATAATAATAAAACAAATTTGTCAAGGTGTTTGTATCTTTTACCAGACAAGCGCAAATTATTTTCTCTGAAAATCATCTTGCAACGATTTAATTATATAACTTTTCTAAAAAAAACATGATTTTATTAAAAACACAGAACTGCATGTTTCATTATTACATATTTCTTAATTACTCTGCAATACAAATTTATTTCGACGATGCCAGACTTAAAATATATTTAAATTCTGATATACTACCAATTGCATTAATTTAAAATAAATATTCTAACGATAAAATCTAATTAAATCTAAAGTGAAATTCTCGCGGACTTTTACTATTTCGGAGCACCCACAAATTTCGTAAAAATAAAATGAAATATCGACGTTGAATAATAACGAGCAATTAATTTAATTATGAACTTATTTAGACAAATTGTGTATACAAATATATTCAAACCGATGCAATCTTTTGAAATATGTCGAATAACATCTTTACAGACGAATTTTATGAATATTTGCCAAAACAAAAATTTGAAGGGATTTATATTTTTAATTCTCAACTACCTTTTGCTTTCTTCATCTCTCTTTCTCATTCTAGTCTCGCTCTCTTTTCTCACCTACTTTTGTCTCTGTCCTTCTTTCCCTCTCTTATTTCTATCTCCATCTCTACCTTCTCTCCACACAAGAGGGCTTCTGCTCCCTCTCCTCCAATCCTTTTGAGAAGTTTATCGCGGTCATTGCGTCCTACAGCTCGCTCTCCGCGCGCGCAATAGCACTGGGACCGGGTGACTCTCTTCCTATTGCACGAATTAATCTCAACGGCTATTCATTCAACTCTCCCTCCGCCCCATCACTTCTCTGCATCCACCTCAACTTTCCACTCCCCCTTTCACTCTTCGCTCGCCTCTTCCGCTGCAGTGTACTCGCATCGAGACCCTCGAATAATACGAGCTCTTCTCCCAGAGGGCTCCAACTCGATTCCAACGCCAGAACATGACGTGAAAACCCGCAGGAATACGTTTCGATTCCCGCTCCCTCTATCCGAAAGACGCTCCTCTCATCCATGCGTGCGTATATGACGCCGAAAGAGAATTATCTACCTCGGGAAAGGAATACGTCACCGCCACCTTACATTTACTGCCGTCACCTAGATGTGCGAAATAAAAACGAAGCGATTACCGCGTTGTCGAGAGAGGTTTGCTCTCAAACCCAGTGTTAGGTTTTCTATTGAGCAGTTTTTGCCTAGGATATTCGACGTGTTTTTCAAATTGTATTCTCGGATAAAGAAAAGTAAGCAGTCTTTAGTTCGGTGAGTTACCGCGGCAAAAGTTAGTTTTTATTATTTGTTCGTTGGTCAGTATTCGAATTGACATCATCGACAGTTGCGAGAGGCGAAGCTGTCCCTTAGCGAACATTCCGCATCCGGTGTTTCCTCTTGTAACTTCCATTTGCATCGAAAATGTCTCCTCGCCGCTTATCCACTCCGCTCCTTCTCCCTTCACAAATATAAACCATATTCTATAATAGCACGTTTAGAATCGGTGGTCAACCTGCTGCGATGCCCTTTCCCTTTAAGATAAGACGTTTCTGGAAATACATTTTTCAAAGTATATCGGTCGTATTTTAGTGCTAGACAATTCTACACGTCAAAAGTTGTTAGATTTAGGAAAACTTTAAAAACTATAATAACTGAATATTCTCTTAATTTAAATAAAATTATGATGATTCTTAATAGCAAAAGTACTGCAGTAAAATCTCACTCGCAGGAATTTTTCTATTCGATCGTCATTTGTGAAAAAAATCTTTGGCGTTTTGGCGAAAGGAACGCTCTCAAGTTTCCAAGAATAGCCGATTAAAATCTATCTAAAAATTCAAATAGTATAACTTTAATTCTTCCAATAGGGCGATTCTACGTGCGTGTGTATTCAGTTTAAGGCAGTTATTATCTTTATAATATGATCGAAAACACGTAATTGTTAAATTTCAGCGACCAGGTGCGCATTCCACATATTAATTAAATTTCCTCCGCTGAACTTACAATTACACTTAATGTGTAAATTTTAAATTTCGAAGGCATACATTAGACCAGGTGTGGGGAAACTTTTGACGAGACGAGACTTGAAAGGATACGAAGGTTTCTATTTGCGAAAAATGATATTTAATATTTTATCGTCTAAACTTCACAAGAAAAGGTTTTACTTTTTTAATTTTAACGAAAAAAACACGAAATTGTTGTGTTACATTTCAAGGTTCGCTTTCGTAATGACAACGCGGGCCGTATAAAATGCTCAGGGGGGCCTGATGTGGCCCGCGGGCCGCAGTTTCCCCACCCCTGTGTTAGACCATGCTTCGACTCTCGGTCAAGGCATAAATTTTCAGTTCAGCTTGACTCGCTCCACAAAATCACATAACCCTGTCTAGAATTTCACCGATCTAGGACAGATTAAAAAAAATAAGGCTTGCAGAAGACTAGAATAAAGAAATTCAAACGTTTTTCGAGGACACCATCGCTTTCCTTATTTAGCAGTGGAAAGTAATCCTTAATTCGCCTTAGCGGTATACAACCGTCGGAACGAGTACTGACTTGGCGATTTTCATAGTAAATTTTATTTTTTTACACCGAATCGATTAAATGGAATTCTATGGATATTTTTCTCATTTCCTGCGAAATTTCACCTCATACGCGGATCGTATTTTTTCTTTCGAGAATCCTGTCGAATACCTCTGAGACCTGGCTTCTCCTACGGAGAGATTTTATGGTAATGGATGCAGGCGCTACGGAATGCCGCATGCAACTACAGCCTTGAGATCATCCGGAGCGACGACTCCAGGGCGCGCGCACACACACACACGCCCCATATCACACATGCACACACAAACACAATTCCTTCTTCTCTACCACTCTCTCCATCTCTTTGGCTATATTCCTCTCCCACCCTCTCTTTCCATGAAAACCTCTCATTCGGTTCTCCCTCTCTCCACTTGTAGCTCATCTCTGCCTCTCTCTCTCTCTCTTTCCTCTACCCAATTCCCTTCTTCTCACTATAAAAAACGCCAATGGGATTTTCGGAGCATTTCCTAAAAAAACGTCCAATCTCGATATTGTTGTTATGAGGTGAATCCAATTCCCACAACATCGCATTTCTTACAACTTTGTACTTTGGATTTTGCACGCTTAATTATAGCTCTTCATTCTAAAACGCTGAGGTGCATTGTATAATTCCCGTGAAAAGATTGTTCCTACTGGGTTATAACATGTATTATTTTTTAATGTAAAATATTCTATTTATTTTAATTTGCATTTTTAAAAATAAATAGTCAGAATTTTATTACTTTTGTTCACATTGTTTTTCATTCATTTTTATGCTCTTAAATGCTGGATGGGAATATTCTTTGGTGACTAATCGTGTTTTTGCTCGCTATAATTTTGCATAAAGTACATGATTATTTCGCTTGGATGCTCTGATTGCAGGAAATCTTTAAAATTTGGAGCGGTGTCCTTTGATCATTGTTTCTCTCGTTCGAAAACTAAAAGGCAATTTTCTGTCGTTGGAGGGTCTGTTCCCTCACTTTCGTTTTCGAAGCACACGTCTTCAAATAATATGTACATGTACATGGCGTACACATTTCTGATTTTTCCTAATACTGAATAAAATGTATATCCCTCCGTCTACTGGCATAGAGATGATATTTCTTATAGTTTCATTTTGCCTTAAGCAAAGTGATATAATCTCATTCTGAATTGCACGGAATGGAATAAATTAATTGTTTCACACCTCTGCGCGAAATATCAAGAACGCAAGGTATCATTCCCGAATGATTAATATTCTACTCAACCTATTGCGCTCAAACATAGAATTTCTTCGTAATATATCGCTTTTATAATTCCAAAATTAATTTCAAGTAATTGTATATGTATCTTGTATAAATGAAAACTTGTTGTGAAATATAGAGTAATAAAATGTAATTAATATGTATCTGAAGCTTAAAGAAAATGCGAAAATATTTAATGCAAATAAAAGTTGTAAAAAATTTTTTGGTAACATGGAATTATGTTTCTATAATTATGTGCATTTTTAATTACAGTATGTCGCCCTGCATGTTCTCTTCATCTGAATCGGGAGGCGTGAAAGAAACGGATCTAAACTGCCAAAGTCTTCGAGAGAAACAGGTAGCAGATTCACTAATTTCCTTTTTTATCATTTATACGAACGAAATGACAAATGTCACATTTCGCCCTCAGTCAATACCGCCAGCTGCAAATGTATTGTTAGGCTGTGTTCAATATCAACTCGGTGTTTTTGGGAGCATAGCGAAAAGCAGGAAGATATGCTTCGAGAGTATCTTTGTTAGTTTATTGGATAGTATTTGCTTTTTTATTGTCTTGAGTTTGGCCTATATGGGTCCGATTTATGTAATTTATGTCATTTATGTCCCTTTACCTAAATATGGAGTAGCGTCAATAATATATTTAGATGAATTATCACACGTCATGACTAGTTTCAATTCGTATCTATGTATCTATCAGGCTTAGTCGGAATATACATCCTGAACGTGCAACGCCCTCTTAAGACTACCAGCTGCTCATCGATTGTCAGGTATGACCTGGGCTTATAGTTCATCCTGCAGTTATTTAGCAGTATTTCCCATATCTCAGAGATCGGTGCCAGCTTATTGTGTGAGTTTCTTTCATCATGCGAGTCTTTGGAATCGAATCTCAAATAATTTATTAGAAAATTATACCTTTTCTCAGACATTGTGGCTATATATCTGTTTCCACAGAATGAGCTATCAAATAGCAGTTTAGAAGTTAAATGCTTCTTTTTCATTGCTGCCGCCAGTATAATTACTCCAAAAAGAGCGTTAAGTTCCGTCAACGTGACATCCATGAGAGTTGGATTACTCTTCAGCTCATAATTCTGTCGTCGTGAAATCTCTTCATTTTTATTACGAAGAATTATATTCATGATATCGTCGGCGAAGAAAATTTTAAAACAGTCAATCGGTTCACAAAAAGAACTAGCATTTGACGAGGTCCACGGCCGAATATGAACTATATTTCTTTCAGAAACTTTTGCGGATGTCAGATTACTTTGTGTTTTCCTTTGAAGCCATTCTTTCCCAAAATTTCCGTCAATCCAGGAAACATTATTACGTTACCACCGTCTTCCACATTTTCCGCTTCATTCTTGATACTGCCCCTTCTAGTCATAGACACTTTCTACTTCTTATGAGCCTGTGCAGGTGGTGCTTCAATATTTCTTATTTCTACTAGGATCATATCTTCAAGATCTTCAACTTCTTTTTCTTGAAAAAATTCAGGATCATAATCACTAGGTATCGTAATTATCGTCTTCTAGGTCTTCTTTCTCAATACTTCCTTCTTCTTCACCATCGTCATCTGAATTTTCCTCTCTTACTAATCGTAATATTTCCTCTACATTAGAATACCTCTTTTCCATATTTTATCTGAAAAAGAGAAATAATAATTTGAGTCAATATTCTACTAAACACCAGTCTTATACAATAAAAGGTAAACATACCTAATTCTTACGCACAAAGATTGTCGGGCATTAGTAAACATGCGTAAACATTAAGTATTTTAATTTATGCGTATTGGTAAATATACGTAAAACTTACGTATACGGTTTCTGAAGACGCCGTCGTAGAAGAAACAGGAGGGAACAGGAGACCCGTCTCCGATTCTGTCCCGTAGGTAACTGAGTGTAGGTAACATAGCGAGGAATGGAGAAAGGTCCTCCGCAGTATCGAGGTGCGGCGCGCGAATTTCAAATCTATATGCGTAAAACTTACGCAGATTACCATTCTAGGGTTAAGGAATATCGCGTTTTTATCTCACAAAGAAATAACAATATTTTAGGGAAACTGTGCTTCTAGTTAAACGATTGTAGAATGTCTCAAACGTACTTATACCGATTGTGTTCAGTTTCAGTTTTTAATTGCGAAAGTTAAGTTTGTTGGTCAGGCAAATCGCAGTATTTAGAATCTTGTTACCTTATTTCAAAAGTCTCTGTAATTGGTTACATTCCTGTATAAAATAATATCTCCATAAAAATGCATTCATTCATATTTCGAAATAAATAAAAATGAAACTTGGTAATTTACCACTGCAATTTTATTGCACGTTTTCAAACTTAATCGTATTGAAAATATCCGTAATGGCTCATCACATGAGCTCACTAGCATATTCATATCTCATTTATAAATGTTCACTGAAAACTTAATAATAATAATTATTATTTTTATTCATTTATCATTCAGCATTGGGTAATACTGAACTATCTAGTGGCAACGGGCATTTTTAAAGTAGGTGGAATCGTTACAACATACGTACCGACGGCCCCTCATATTACGGGCTCCAAAGTAATGCGAAGTAATTCACGGATGTGTTCCTTGCTGAGAAGCGTGCCTATGTGATGGTAACCATCGGAATCGCTGTCATGCCGAAGTCACTGCCATAAAATACGAAAGAGGAAATAATTATTTCGCGAGAGAATATAAACTCGCTATATGGCCTGCAGACGCTCAGTACAAACGGAACCCCTATGAAAATAGAACCGAGCAGTTTGTAGTCTAAAAAACGACTCTGTACTATCTAAATGTTTCTCGTATTAATGATGCTTCATTTCAACTTCCTTAAATAATCAATCTGACATTTTCAAGTTGCCTATTCGAAAGGCAAAAAAAAAACAGAAACTCGTTACAGTTACTTCAGAGCATCTATTCGAAGGAAACAAATATTAGATAGTTGTAGTGACTCCCCTTAATCGGAGAGAAAGTGCATCTCTTGCATCACCCACGGCTGCACTCGCGATGCACTCACGTGCCACGCCCAAAAATCTCCGCCTCGCCATCTGCGCGCAACCCCTTCCTCTCCTGCACACAACCACCTCATCTACCAACGTAGGGTGGCTGCTGCCTTTCTATCGATCCCCTGTCAACCTCCATCCCCTGAAGCTAGCCTCCTCCCAACCGGCAATCCTTCCCACCCCGCCTCCCTCCCTCGCTCTATTTATTCCCTCAACTCAGAAACCTCCTTGGGGCAAAAGCGCACGCACACACCTATCCGACGCCGAACGAAATTCTGTTCCTCCCGCGCCTCCCCACACCACCACGCCTCCTCACCCTCTTATGCCCATCCAACTCCTCACGCCACCATCCAACTCTCTCACGCCTATCCATCTCACCCCACTGCTCTCCGCTAATTTCCTCCCTCGATTACAGGCATTTCTCCGAGTTTTGCTGGAATATCTCTTATTCTCTAACCTCCTCCGTGCATTTCGACTACGCGTATTAAAATGCCTTGCACTCGAAATTTTCTTTGACTCTCGACAAT
The DNA here is from genome assembly GCA_036926305.1 of Uropetala carovei. Lineage (NCBI taxonomy): Eukaryota > Metazoa > Arthropoda > Insecta > Odonata > Petaluridae > Uropetala > Uropetala carovei. Next base: position 54,636 of record JAXCHB010000362.1, read on the forward strand.
TCAGAAGATGAAAACGAAAACGCTGCTTACAAAGTGGTTCAAAAGTCGCCGAAATTTTTTTTTCGAAATGAGTAAATATGATTAAATCAAAATTACTAGATTCAAAGGAGAACGCCTTATGTCTTTGGTGACTTTAGTTTAAAATTTATTAGGAGAATGACACATTTCAGTTCTTATTAGTCTATGCACGCGTCTGTTATTAGTTATTAAATTACAATCATTAGATACTTTGCTTCAGTTATTACTTTGAATGTCATAATAAAAAAAAATAATCATTTATATATAAATAATAACTATTGTTATTATCATGTAAAATTTAATATTTGTTTTCGGTATAATTACCGTATATCTTCGGTATACAAGAGAAAGTGAATAAGTTCAAAAATGTAGTATTTAAATAAAACCAATTTTGCAATTTTTGGACTTTGTCGCTTTCTCTTGTATTACGACGATATATCTGAGTTAATTTCAGATGGAGCGCCGAAACTCAATTTATAAACTCAATTACCTCGTTGTTTATTTTCATATAATTTTTATGCGGAACTCATAATTGAAGATGAAAATAAAATAATGAAATTCAAAAATTATAACCTAAAAAGACTTTTCATTTGTGCGCTTTTACAAAAATGATATGTATGTTCATACATACTATGAATATGTATACGATTGGACTTTCTATGATATAATAACTGTGGCTAATTATTATTCGAATTAAACGCGTTAACATTCTTATTTTATTGTACAGTCCTGAAAATTCTACAGATAATATTTCAAGTATATCCTGTGAGATCTATGCGTTCTGATAAGAGAGGTATGATCTGATAGCACTGAGCTTCAGGAATTTTCAATGATTTTAGTTGCGTTTGGTGTACATAAAACGTTAACTGTCTAACTTGTCAAATACCGAGATAACTACCCGACTTATCGCTTAAATCTCCCTAGAATAGTAGAAAGTGCCTAATCTACTATAATATATTTTGAAGCGTGTTTGTGTATTTGTTCATGGAACTCCTCCTAAACGATAAAAGCTAGAATAACCAAATTTGGTACGATTCTTCCTTACATCCTAACTTAGTGAATTGTTAAGGTTTGGTCAACCGTGATTAATCAGTGCTGCCAATATAGGGGATTAACATTTTCCCATAAGATAACACGTATGAATCCATTTCTTGACTTGCAAGGTATTCTTCCTTCAAGCATCAAAATATGTAAATATGGACCTATTTTTTTTCGTTTTTGCTTTTTTCGACGAATAAAACTCTATACTATCTTATTCCTGCGAAGTTTACATGTTACACGGCTGAAGTTTTCAGAAATACGCTATTTGTTTCGATATTTTGTGGATTTTTCGTTCTCTTCCCAGGCCGTCATTGTTACCTCCGATTCATTTAGCTTCAATGAAGCTTACAAATAGACGAAAGTTTAGCGCTATTCGCTTCGCACTTTTGTTTAAACAACGAAACAATCAATGTTTATGGATAGCAACCTAAGTAGATACTGATTATTATTCAGGAAGCATTTATTGATGGAAGTAATTGAACCTTCTTTCGTCTATTGAATACTGGAATCTTACATTTGTTGTAAGTAAAATCATTATATTCTACATTATAATGTTTATTAACGTAAATAAACTCACGTATCTGGCGTACATTTACAAATCAGTGTTCAGTCATGGACAACTGTAGGTACGTTGCTTTTTCACGGGTTTCTTGCTTGCAAGACGTAAAAGTAAATATTTCAGCGAGGCATAATTACACAAGAAATGAATTTGGCGAAAGTAATATGATAGGAAATAAAATTATCGTTATATTTGAATGCAGTAGGCTCGGAAACGGATTGTTACAAGCAAATATGATTAATTGTTAAGAAACGCTGATTGTAATTTAAAAAGTATCTACTTTGTAGGTATTTGAAAGAGTTTGTATGTTGTGCTGTAGTCGTTTCACTAAATCCGTAGATATTCAACGGGAAATTCTGCTAGTAACACATATTCCTCTAACTTATGTGGCGACCAAAAAACATAGCCACATACTCCTCTAACTAAATGCTATATTGTACCAGAAATAAAGTAACAACATACGACCAAACAAATGCTCTTGAGACTTAACAATAGTCTCGCAACTTAAACACTTGATAAATGTCAAATTATAGTTACACTTTTAAATGTCAAATCACTCTGTCCTCCGGAACCTTTTAACACACCACCCTTGCGAGGAACAACTCTTCTCGCTTTGGTCTCCGTCACTCGACTCTCTCTTTGCGAGGAAGGTCTTCTCGCTTGTCACTCCGTCACTCGCAATCTCTAACTCTCGCTCACCGGCGGCGACCCTCGGCTCTCGGTATCTCCGGATGCCTCTGCACTCGTTCTCTCGACGGCCACGGTCCTGAGATGTCGCCGTTCAGGGGAGGTTCGGCGGGTGGCTTAAACTGGCGACTCCTCGACTTCGTATTGGTTAACTTCCCGATTACGTTATATAACTATGCGAAAAGGAGGGAATGGGGAATAGGGGTAATATTCGCCCTATATAAAGCGCGTTGGTGTGGGAGCAGCCATTCGGCGAGGCCATTCGGTGAGGCCTTCGGTGTTCTGTTCGTCGACTGCGAAAAGACGCCGACAGCGAAATGCGCCGCGGCGATATTCGGAGATTTTCTGCGTTTTCGTCGCGTTTATTCGACAAGTGCTTCGTTAAGTGCGGAGGTGTGGGGAAAATCGCTGCATCCTCCCTCAGAAAATGAAAAACGGGGGTGAAATGAAGCCTCATTTCGCGGATTGTGTAAAAGTCGCTAATCAGCTGTTGCTTGAAATTTCCCCTTTCCAAGAACCCACTTCGGAGAATTGGTTTAACTTCATATCAGCGGTATACGATGTCTTGTCTTTGTCTTTGATTCCAGAACATTATCTGTTTACTCTGTTGCTGTCTAAACTTCCGGCTAATTGTCGCCAATTCTGGCTCGCGGTTGTTAACCAGAGACTTCCATGGGATAATATAATAACTAAAGTATGTGGCTATGTTTTTTGGTCGCCACATTTATACGCTTAGTTTCGGTCAGGGTTGTTGAACGAAACCGAACCTAAAGAATAGTTTCGGTTCGGAACGAAACTCTATATTTTCTCTTGCCATTTAGTTTCGGTTCGTAACGAAACTGTATGTTCCATGATGGGTTTAGTTCCGTTCCGGAACGGAATTGTTTAGTCGGAACGAAATATTTCATTCCGGAACGGTTCCTTTTCTTGAATGGGTTCGGGTTCAAGTTGAGAGTTATTGGGAGACACGTTCAGTAGTTTCGTTCCAAGCAAACTGCACCATTATTCTGGTCGTGGGGCAGAGAAGAGAGCGAGGTACTCGCATAGAGTAGTAGCCCGCAAATCATACCTTAGAGGTTTAATTAGGCTTTATTTTATTTTTCTAATTAGGCTTAATTTTATTCTTCTAATGTAAGCCGTTTTAACACATTCAAAATCTTCTTGGTTTTTTAGATCCATCCCCAATGGCCAACCGAAATTTCACTATTTTTTTAAAATATCCCTTTTCCGGAAAAATTCGCACTAAATACAAACTAACTGATGAGCAAACTGACATAAACTAAACTAAGGAGCCGGTTTCCTACGAGGAGCCAATGTGCGAAGCTGTCGCTTAACGGTACGGTTATTACGGAGAGGTAGTTGCGTCGACTACGCGCCGACGCCGGTCGTCTGCGCGCGGTAGCAACCGTCGACGGCGGCAATGAATGTGTTAATGATGTGGCGATTTTTCCGCGAACACCCATTTCCGTCAGCGAGAAAAACAACTCCGTACGAGGTCGGCGTTCACTACTCACTGCGCACTCTACATCTTCCCGGTGGTGATATTAGGAACTAAGATCCCCCTCCTATCCCCGACCTCCCCTCTCGCATTCCCCCCTCGCCCTCTCCTCTCGCCGTTAGACGCGAGTAAAAACCATTGAAAACTGGCTGGAACCAAAGCTGGATCGGTGTAGAAGGAGCCGGAACGAAACTATTTCATGTGCGAACCCGATCCTGAACGGTTCAGTATCGTTCCATCGACATTACGTTCCGAAGATTTCGTTCCACTTTCGTTCCGGTTCCACTTTCGTTCCACAACTTTGGTTCCTTTTCCGGTTTGGTTCCTGTGAACCGTTCCTTGAACCGAAACCTATCTGTAACCGTTCCTTTTCAGTGGGTTCGGTTTCGTTTAACAACCCTTGTTTCGATAAATAATGCCACGAAATGGGGAATCCCCTCGTATATATAGGTTTGTTTCCAGTAGTAAGAATTATCGTAGGGATTTGTGCGATATATTCTACCTGGATTATATTTTAATTTAGAAATATACAAGTCGATAAAGTTTCAATCGATCGACCAGTTCTGATTAGACGTTATAATAAAACGAGCCTCTTTGGAAAGAAGGTATAAGCGGCGCCATCTCTGTATTCTTGGTGGCGGGATTAGGTATAGGGAGAGAACTCTAATGAAAGTTAAGAGGGTTTCCTGTGCGGTGGTCCCAACGGAGAACGAATCCCCCTTAAGGTCTTCCTTCTATCTCTTGTTTTCAATGCCGCAAGGGATTCTGGGGAAGGCGCATCAGAACGCGACAATAACTGGGATGGAATGATTTACTGCCGACATATTCTTTCGGGTCGAAAAGCATCTCTCTCCGAGATCATGTTCTCCAGCGGAGAGCCTCCTTCCTCAATCTCTTCTCCTCCTCCTCCTCCCCCCCCCCCCTCCTCACCCACCCTCCTTCGACCACACGAGGGAGCGCGAGAGATAGGCGCAGCATCCTAAGGGTATCGCAAATAGTGGAGTGGAGGGTTGGGAGAGAGAAGGGTACGTGTTCGAGATACAGAGACCGCGGGAACACACTCCCGACGTGTGTGTGTGGGGGGGAGGGGAAGCGAGAGATGGTGGAGGCATAAGAAAGGAGGAGGAGGGAGGGAGGTCGGCGTGAACGAGGTTAAAGGGAAAAGGAGAATGGAGGGAAAGAGGTATGGATCGAAAGGATGACTGAAGGATATATATATAGAGAGAGAGAGAGAGGTGTGTGAAATGTGATAGGGTTAGAAAATGGAGAGGATATGTATATGCGGTGGGAAATAATGGATATTCAGTATACGAAATCACGAGCGAGTTATAAACAAGTTAGGAAAGTGTACAACGTATCACAAATGAGCGCGTTTCGTGCAATGGAGTATTATAAAGAAATTATATACCTGTACGTAAGGGAAATAGCGTCTTAAAGTCCTTTTCTTCATCATAAATAATCCATTTTATTCCTATTTAAAAACAATGCATGCACACTTAAGGAAATTAAACGTTCATTTGTGAGATTGTTTATGTTAGAAACAATGAAGAAGTAACCGTGCAAGAAATTTTCAAACTTCAACTCGATTTAAGACACTCTTGATTGATTTTCTTGATAACGGCTACTCTTACGATAAAAATGAATAGGAAAAGAATTGCTTTTCTTTACTAGTTCTATAAGTTTTATTTGAAAAATATTTTGATATGACTAATACTTTGCGAGATATGACGTAAAGTTCATGTTTTATCACCAGTAAAGTGGTACCCCTGATTGACTTACGTGATTCATTTTTGCGATTTTCTTATTATATTTGATTGTAAGTCCTTAATATCAAATTTCATGGAAATCCATTCTGTTTAAGCCGGGAACGAACATGCGGACGGACGGACAGACGGATAGACCGACGATAATAGGCGCTCACGCTGGAAGCGAATCGCGCCTAAAAAGGGAGATGGATATATGCTGAAGGTAATATTACCGAACCATAATGACTGAAGACTTCTATCAATTGAAAAGTGCCAAAAAAACGCGGTAAAGAAGAAAACAAATTATGCACGTCATAGGCGAAATGAAAATTTTTAATTTGACCGTAGAGCATGATGGTAAGTGATAGAAGTTTTTTAAAATACTTGAAGGATAGTGGAAATTTGTAACATGGCTAAAAATTAGGAGGGAGAGCTTAAAATTGGAAGCGGTAGTAAGAGGAATATATTACAATGATCATTATGAATATGCATTCAGACTAATAAGAAAGCATACTTTAAACAATATCCGTCCAAAATTAAATGTTTCCACAGTTACGAAAACTTTCAAGAAAAGTGCATATGAATTAAACTCGTTCGCGAATTCGTTGGAAATGCGCATTTCCACCGGATAATGAGAACGAATTTTGAATTTATGAATTTCGTTAAATTTCATATTCCAGGGAAACGCAAAAATTTCACCGTCAAGAGAGAATATTGAATACAAAATACGCGCTAAGCGAAAAGAATTTCGACTAAGAAATTGTAAAATTATAACAGTTATGATGGGTTCATGGAGATGGAGAAAAGAGGAAAGAGAGGCAGAGAGAAAAGGAAGGAGAGAGAGAGGTGGCGAATTGGGAGATTTTAGCCATAAAAGGATTGGTTTAACGCGGGTCATGCGGGGGCGGGGCCAAACGCTCCGTGCGTGCGATTACACAGTTTCACCGATAACAACTCAGCGCCTGCATTCGCTTCCCCTCTCGCTCCTTCCATTACCCCTCCCACATCACCCTCGCAATCCCATCAGTGGTTCTTATGCCGGAGATTACGTGCATGCACGCGCCTCGTTGCGATGCGTCTCTCGTAGCCCCATGGCACACGGTCCCATTCGATCCGACATTGCTATTTTCTCCCATTTTACTCCTCTGCACCCCCACGAACTCAATCACTCATTCTCTCGCTTCCATCTCTTTCCCTAATTCCCTTCCACCCCTCCCCCTCCCTCTCTATTACTCCTCTTTCCCTCCCTCCCTCCCCTCTCTCGCTCTCCCTCCTCTCTCCCCCCTCTCTCTCTCTCCCCCTCTCTCTCTCTCCCCCCTCTCTCCCCCCTCTATCTCCCCTCTCTCTCCCCCTCTCTCTCCCCTCTCTCTCCCCTCTCTCTCCCCTCTCTCTCCCCGCTGTCTCCCCCCCTTTCTCCCTCCCTCTCTCTCCCCTCTCCCCCTCTCTCTCTCCCCTCTCTCTCCCCCCTCTCTCCTTCCTGTCTCCCCCTCTCCCTCCCTCCCTCTCTATCTCTCTCCCCTCTCACGGGCCCGCCGGGAGGGTGTTCATGAGCGGGTGTTCTCCACGTGTATACCAGGAGGTACGGTGCCCCAGGTGACGAAGGAGGTCAGGGCGACGTTTTTGGGCACGGGTTGCTCCTCGTTGCGGGTGGTGGCCCATGTTGGCACCAATGACGCCTCGAAGCGCGGCTCCGAGGAGGTTTTAAGTTCTTTTAAGAACTTGGCCGCTGAGGTTGCTCGTGTCCGAGAGGAGTCGGGTTCTTATGTGCGGCTTACTATTTGCAGCATTGTCCCTCGGACGGACTGCGGTTCTATGGTTTGGAGCCGTGTGGTGGGCTTGAACCGTAGGCTGTGGGACTTCTGTAGGGGCAATGGAGTGGATTTCGTTGACCTGAGGCCGGTGCTGGACTCATGTAGGGTACCCCTAAACGGTTCTGGTGTACACTACACGGCCGAGGCAGCGGATGCGGAAGCGCGTAGGGTTTTTGAACACGCTAGGTTTTTTTTAGGTTAGACGAGGATAACACCAATATATCTGTTAGAAAAGAGTCCGCCAACATTAACCCTAGGGAGTCCAAGAATAGTGGTAGAGTGAGAAGTAGAAAAATAAAATTGTTAGATCAATGGTGATATCGCGGTAGCAGCGAATAAACCACCAACTTCATCCACGCAATCACTTAAAGTCGTTAGAAGACTGCAGAAGGACCCAACAGGGACGGAGCCACCCAAAAGAATGGCTTGCTATGCTCAGCCGAATGTGGAGGAGGCGATGTCGGACGAGGACGACTCAGTATCTCTGTCCTCTGAACTTAATAGTTACACGGCAGTACATCCGTCGAAATGTTTTAACGATTCCCAAGTCATCTCTATGAAGCGACTTGGAGAATTTATCAAGGAAGCGGCGAGGGTCAAAAACGTCATGCCCATCGCCAAAAAATACACGAGTGATATGATGATATGCTGACGTTCCAGGGTGGTGGAGGTAGCGAAACATCTAGGTGCAAAACAATGAGGCAGAAAACCGCTAAGATTGTGGAGAAGATTGATTCACAATGTTTCGACTCAGACAGTTAAACTGACAGTAGTTTTTTTGTTTTTTCTAATTTTCGTAATCCTTTTTATATACATATATATTTCGTTAATTTTTTATCCATTGATTGTTCTTTTACTCTTTCATATTTATATACTTATTTATACTTTATTCTGAAAATAACATCTCTAAATGTCCGCTCAATAGTGGGCCCTAAGAAACAGGCCATGCTAGGCGTTTTCTGGAACGCAATACACCAGATATTGCGATCTTACAGGAGACCGGGAATTATTCCGCCATTACGGAGCACTGCGAGGGGTATACCTTCTTCGCAAACCTGCCGAGCGGCAATGCCGCCGGAACGGCGATCGTGATGCATCGCAGGATGATCTCGTAGAATCCCTCCTCCCATGTCTCAGTACGGGGTCACCTCCAAGAGGTGACCATTAAGACTCCGAACGAAAGAATTAGAGTCGTAAACATTTACCTGCCGCACGATGACATTCAAGCTTTTTTTGTCCTGGAGAAGCTGCGAATGTACTTAGAAAACTGTCCGGCCTCCGATACTTTGATATGCGGCGGGGACTGGAATGTCACGCTTTCACCCGAAGCTCGCAACAGAACGGGAGAACCAAACTACGCCAAGTCAAGGCTACATAGGTTTTATGTAACGAAGGATAAATTTAGATTAGAATCAAATGTTTTTATCACCCCTTCCTTTTCTGGCATTGACACCATTTCTATAGTTTTAGGAAATGCGCATGATTTTTAAAGTAAAACTTTTTGGAGACTGCCAATTAGTTTATTTAATAACGTGGATTTGACGGAGTTGGTAAAATATATTGCAGAGCATTTTTTAACCATGGCCCAACAACTAAACGCGAATGCGATCCAAATATGGGAGCTTTTTGAATCCGAAATAAAAACCTCGGCAATAAGATTTAGTGAGGCAGAACGGAGGAAGGAAAGGGACGCTCTAAATACATTATAAAATGCGGTAATGGCACTCCGGAGAAACAATCTTGCCACCGAAGATGAGGCAGTGCTTCTGGCTCAGTGCCAGGCTGACCTAAGGAGAGTCTATTCGGCCCTTGAGAGCCGTTTGGCGGACAACGCCCAATACCTCCGGGCTTTCGGGGACTGCAGCGATGTAGGCTCACACGCATAGAGCAGGAAGGATGTGCGATAGAGGACGAGTCGTTGCCGAGGAAACACGTTCGCGAGTACTTCTTTAAGCATTTCTCTCTCGCGCGCGCGCTCTCCCCCCCTCTCTCCCCCTTCTCTCCATCCATATTTATAAGATGAATACTTTGAAAGTGAGTCAAATGATTTTTAAGGAATATTAGAACATTGTTATCATTTACCATTAACATTGAAATATTTATCGCAACATGAATCGATACATCTACTTACATTTATTCGGTAACCAAGATGTTGTTTATTGTTAACGTTTTAGTATTGACATAATTCACATAATTTTATTGCTGCCTTGAAGGCTTCGGTTCGTCTATCTATGTGAATATTAAGTAAGACGTTATGAGTATTTATATTAATGGTAAAACTTTACAAAAGATTACATGAAATAGTAAATGTTAATGTAAGCATCGCTTGCGTAATTAAGGATGGGGAACGTTTGCCCCGAGCAATAAAAATCTTTTCCTACTTAAAAGGGCTAAACTGCAGTATAGTGGACCACTTACCTATCGCCGGTTCTAAATACATACGTATTAACGGGGAGCCCAACTTAAAAATATAAATACGTAACAAATGTTATCAATGTGTTTTAATTTTTCAAAACATCATTAACAGAAACTGACTGGCCGGTATCGACATTTACAAACCCAATCACCGGACAACGGGGAGGGATAATTTGGTTCCGGGCGAGGTTAAGGGCGCGGTAGCGTCCGGAGACGACTGCCCATTAAAACAAAGCGAGCCGAAGGCTCGTCAATATTTCCTTTAAATGTTATATCTTCTCCATTTGCGGCACAAGTTAGGTTAGGTATATTTTTCATGGTTTTGTTATTATTATTATAGATTAATTTTAATACGTTTCTAAGGTAAGTTAACAAATTGTAATTCTGTTATTGGCCAAGAGACGGCGATATGTAAGTGGTCTACTATACTGCATTTTTCCCCTTAAAATAAAACTTCCCGAAGGGAACCGGGCGTTTCAGCTAGTAGCCTATATTTTAACCTGCAGCAATCTAAAGATATGCTGGAAGTGTCATAGAAATTCGACCAGCCGTTTTTGCGAGATGCGGTAACAACCGAACAAAGAGACAGACAGACAGTCTTCTTCCTCAAATATTTACCCAAATTGTTTTCCTAAAATATTTCTTATTAGACTTCTTCGATGTAATCAACTGTTATCTAGAAATCAGCGATTTCTCTTACGGGCGCCCCCCCCCCCCCCCCCCCCCCCACAACCCTCCCCCCTTCTCTTGGTCTGATTTTTCTCATCTACAAACTTGTTCTTATACTTCTATTGAAAGTGACAAATATCAAATTTGAACTTCCTAAGTTAATTTACTCGAGAGCTATCGTCGAAAAACCAAATCGAGGCCCTCCCCCCAAACCCCCACTTCAAATTTTTTTTGAGATACACCACATAGCCTATGTTTTAAGCTGGACCAGTCTAAAGATACGCTGCAAGTTTCATAAAAATTCGACGAGCCGTTTTTGCGTGATGCGGTAACAAACAAACAGACAGACATACAACAATTCTGCAAACAGGTTCAAACGTCTTCTTGTGATGCTAAACACACAAAAAAAGTAAAACTCCGACAAAAAAACAAATGTACAGACAGAGGTTACAATTTTATTTATAGAGATTAATTGAAGCCAGTATATACTTATTTATGCTAAGTTACGATTGTGTCACATTATTTCACAATTATAGTCACATTTTGAGGAAATTGCCCGATTTATAGGAATATATTTCATTTTTCATAGAAATCATTTTTATTTTTGAAGGTAGTAACGACCCTTATACTTCTGAATTTCTTGGGACTGAATCAGCCCTTATCAAATGAATAATGCCATTAAAATTGACTCAACACTCCTTTCTATTCAAGGGATATTGCTTCCCTTATGACGTAACGCGAATGAGTTTTGCGCGCAATGCGTGTTCATTCCTCTCCCTCTCCAGCTGATTCGTTCAGCTCCGCTGCTGCTCTCTCGCGGTTAGACGCCCAGAGAAAAAAAAAGAACAATCATCTGCATTAATCGTGCGATTGCCTCCGTGACAATTGCCGCGTGAAGGAAAAATTAGTTTATGTGGGGTTTTTTTCGTGGTGTGACACTTTTTTCATCCAATTTCGTGATTCATAGCGCTGGGACTGCTGGCATGAATATCGAAGCAAACACGGGAGCCGTTCTCGAAACAACGACCGCAGTTCATTTTTCTTTTGTTTCAAAACTCCCTTGAAGTGCATCTTCAAATTCTACCCTTTTCCGGAAAAGCTGAAATTTTCGTAAGATGATCAGGAGATAATTCGTTTGCCGAATAAAATTTTGCAAATTGGAAATGATGTTATCCGTAATTTAAATATTTCATAGAAACTTAAGCTCCTGAAAACAAACCAGGATGTTTTACTAACATTTAAAAAATTTAATTCTTTTCACTGTTTAATTTATATAACTACTGTTTTTCTTCGTTATTCCTCTCAAAACATAACGAAGCTTTATAGTATTTCGACGAGTGACAAAAAGTTAGTCACCCTGATGTCAGTTGTATGTACTTCTCGGATAATTGTGTGCCTCTGAATTATAATTGGAAGATATTTCGATATTGAAAATCTCAGTATAAACATAGTTATTTGGATTTCTCACGCATTTCATATCGCAGTTTTTGCAGCGTATAGTCAGTAGAAAATATATTCTTTATCATAATTCATGACTATGTTGAGACACTTCATTATTCTACCTAATCGCACTACAAAGACATTGGCATGATCATAGATGTACACCACATTACCAAAATATGTGAGTTTGAGGAACAAGTTACTGAGTTTATATATTTACTGGTGAAGGTGTGCTTGCATTCTGCAAGCATTTTCCCTCACCCTAAAGGAAAGAGTATGAGTCGACGAATAATTTTTAAACGCAACAGTTTGCACCTTCTTGCCGATTTACGTGTTTTTCCTTATGGTAAATATTGGGGTAATAACAACCCCTAAAATTTATAATTATAAAACATTTATAGGTTTTTAGCATTTGTTACGAATACCTCACATTTTTGCTAAATTTCATCGATATATCACCTATAGAATTGCATTTGTTTAAATTTTATGAATTTTATCAGTCACAATATGAAACTTTTGTAAAATTTTCAAGGTGATTTACCACTAGAACGGTATTTCCTAACTTTGTTAAAATTTTCAGCTTCCTGATAAACATTAGTCAATTTTTTTAACATTTAAGAATTTATTACGGCCGAACGAATAAAAATTTTCAAATTTCTGTAATCCTGTTTTTATTATTTGGCAAATTATACATGTAGAAAAAATTTCAGCTTCATAGAAGTATCTAAACCATGAAATGTTTGTAAAATTGTTTATAATTTTTAACGGCCAAGAAAATAAACCGGATTGTAATTTTCCATTTATTCTGGCGGCTTTGTGACATAACATAGCCATGTTCAATATTTCAGCTCTCCAACTATTCTACTTTGGGCCAGACATTAGTATCCTCCTATATATCATTCTATAAGCACTCTTCTTATAGAGGAGGATATACGATACTAGTAAATGTGTGCTTGCATTCTGCAAGCATTTTATTTCACCTTATTATAAAGTGCGAGAGCCGACAAATAAATTCTAAACTCAAAAGTGTCCTTAACCGATTTCAATGCTTTCCTTATGGGAAATAATCTCACATTTAAGGCTACCTGGAATCGAACCGATGACACCTACGCAGGAGTTCTCAAATAATATGGAGATGTACTCACGACATCTACAAACCCTGAAAATATCAGCAATTTATTCCTCTTAGTTTCGTCTATATAAAGGAATTCATTTTTTCCATGCTTTCTTATGGGAGATATACCGGGTAGTCTGGAGTCGAACCCAGGACAGTTGCGATAAAAGTTGTAACGGTCCCCAATAGATCTCGCGGATAACTAACAACCTTCAACGTTTCAATTCTCTGTCTTATACGAAAGTGCCCTAAATTAATTTTCAAAAATGCCGCATTGCATTTCCTATGGAAAAAAAAGCCATTTTCGGAATTTCCGGAGTCGAACCCGTGACACTTAGGTATGAGATCTGAATTTTTTTGGCGGTTTCTCCATGCCGTCTACAATTTCGGAAAATTTCAGCTTTCCGACTGTTGTAGTTTGGGTTGGACATTTGGATCCTCCTATATAAAAGGAGAATATCATTATGATGCGAGTGTATCAGAAATATTGAGAGATCTGAAATGGCAGACGTTGAAGAGTAGAAGAATTGAATACAAAAGGAAACTATTTGAAAAATTCGAAAGCTCCGAATTCGTTGAAGACGTACGCGGCATAGTCGTCCCCATCGGTGTCTTAGGAACGTAATATTAGATCAGAGTGCAGGAGAAAATATGTCGAAACAATCGCTACAACAGAGAAATACTACAGATCCTTTTTCCCAGACGCGATAAGACAGTCCAACAGAGGAATTAGTTAGAGTTCACTTGGTGTTGTGACACCCCCTGCCAAACGTTTCTAGCGGCTTGCAGGGTATTTATGTAAATGTAAACGTATCCTCCTATATCCTGTATCCTAAGTAAGCCCCGTCAATATATAATGATAGGATATAGGAGGATACTAATGTCTGGCGCAAAGTAGAAAAGTTGGAGAGCTGAAATATTGAACATAGCTAGGTTATGTCACAAAGCCGCCAGAATAAATGGAAAATTACAATCCGGTTTATTTTCTTGGCCGTTAAAAATTATAAACAATTTTACAAACATTTCATGGTTTGGATACTTCTAAGGGTGCTATGAAGCTGAAATTTTTTCTACATGTATAATTTGCCAAATAATAAAAACAGGATTACAGAAATTTGAAAATTTTTATTCGTTCGGCCGTAATAAATTCTAAAATGTAAAAAAAATTGACTAATGTTTATGTACTTTCGGAAGAGCCAGGAAGCTGGAAATTTTAACAAAGTTAGGAAATACCGTTCTAGTGGTAAATAACATTGAAAATTTTACAAAGTTTCATATTGTGACTGATAAAAATTCATAAAATTTAAACAAATGCAATTCTAGAGGTGCTATATCGATGAAATTTAGCAAAAATGTGAGGTATTCGTAACAAATGCTAAAAACCTATAAATGTTTTATAATTATAAATTTTAGGGGTTGTTATTACCCCAATATTTACCATAAGGAAAAACACGTAAATCGGCAAGAAGGTGCAAACTGTTGCGTTTAAAAATTATTTGTCTACTCATAATCTTTACTTTAGGGTGAGGGAAAATGCTTGCAGAATGCAAGCACACCTTCACTATAGTCTGTTCACTATCTAAAGTCTCTTAGCGGCAGCCAAATGAGACGGTTCGTTTGGGAAGGTAGTGGGGTGAACTCAGTGGTACTCTTGATTTCGAAGCGTTCACATCGGTCTGCGTTGCCATTTCTACCGCCGTTTCCTTGCTGTTGCTGTTCGTGATTGCGTATCTGTCCTCCCGCGCGAAAGTTGAGAGGGGCGATGGAAGGGGAAACCTTCGTGATTGGCTACTTGCTCTATGAAGGCCAGGAGACTTTAGATAGTGAACAGAGTATAGTATCCTATACCGTATATCCTCTGTAAGATTTGAGCTTATAGTATAGATATCTTAAAATACTTGGAGTATTTCTGCAGAGCAAAGAGTCACGAGAGAATAATTAAATTCCACGCATTTATATCTTCTGAACTCGTCCGTGTTCCTTCCGATAATTTCCAAACCTTTTCGTCGACACCCAAACTCGATGCCTTCGAGACCATTTGCCACATCATTGCGACCCTTCTTTCCTGCGAATCGCCGTGTCGTTCCTTCGCACGAATTGCTTTTTTTCGTGTAATCTTTACACGCTATGCGTGTGCCGAGAAAATTTACTTTCTAAAGCGTCGAAGGCGTCCCATTATTTTTCCTTCCTTTCGTCTTTTCTCCTTTTATGTTTTTCCTCCCGAAATAAATAGCTGGAGGCCAGGGTGCGCGTCAATGCCTAAGTGTCGTGCGTCACGGGATAAGCTTTTAAAGGAGTCCTCGTTCCGTGACCACGCCCCCATTTGGGAACAGGGGCATTGAGGGGGGAGGGACGGAAGAGGGGCTCTCCCCGTCGTATAACCGCACATTTAATTTCCTCCTTCCCGCCCTCCCTTCATTTTCCTCATTCCCGATTACGGTAACAACTCTCGCGCTCACAAAGATAGGCCCCATGGTAGCATAACCGTCTTCTCCGAAACGACAGCATACAATTCTAAACATTTATGGCAGAGATTTTACGTAAAATAACCGTTAGCTCCGACAAAAGGAAGCGCGATCCTTTGTTGATGGTTTTCCGCCAGAATTAATGTCCGAATTGTGGAAAAGGAATTTCTCTCTCCCTCTCCCCCCTCCCTCCCTCCCTCCCTCTCTCTCTCTCTCACACACACACACACAAAGGGGGCATCTGATAGAGTGACGCGCATTATGTTTGCAAACTCTCTTATCGTTTATCGGTTGTTTTTCCCTTCTCCTTCGTTCTCTACGGGTCTTTTGGGCTTCGTAATATTGCACACGTCTCGAAAGGCAGGCAGGCGGCCATTTTCCTCTTTTAATATCCCGTATCTACCGTTAGATAACCTCCTCTATTCTTTTTCTTCTTCTTTCATTTCGCTAAATTTCCATTTGTCATTTCCTAATTTCTTCCGCAGTCAATTTTTCACATATTTCTCACATCGCCCTCATCCGTCCCCCTTTGCCTTCCCATTTCCTTTTCTCTTCCTCCCCTCTCTCTCTTTAATCCCTCTCCCTCCTCTTTCTCCTCCCCTCCATTTTCCCACACTTCCCCTTTGCCCTCCCACTCCCTTTTCTCTCCCTCCTCTCTTTAATTAACCCTCTCCTCCCCCTTTTGCCCTCTCCCTCCTATTTACCTCTCTGCTTCTCTCTCTCTCTCAATAATGTCGATCGTCTGTCTGTCTGTCTGTCTCTTATTTCCCCTCCCACCTCCCTTCCTCTCACATTCTCTCCCTCTCTCTTCCCACGCCACCCTCTTCTCCCTTTCACTCTCGATTTCCCTTTTAAATTCTCTCTCCTTTTTCGCCCTATCTCCGACCGCACGCCGCCATTTCCTACTCCTGCTTTCTCTTATCTCCACCATTCGCACATTCTGTTCTTTTTCCAAACCTGTCTACATTTACATTTACATCAATACCCTGCAAGCCGCCAGAAGCGTTTGCCAGGCGGTGTCACCGCATTAAATGAACTCTAACTAATGCCTCTGTTGGACTGTCTTATCGCGTCTGAGAAAAAATAGCTGTTAAAGTTTTCAAATAGTTTCCTTTTGTACTCAATTCTTCTACTCTTCAACGTCTGCCATTTCAGATCCCTCAATAACTCTGATACACTCGATCATACCGATATTCTCCCTTTACGAATCTAGCCGCTCTACGCTGAAACATTTCGAGCTCCCTATTTAGGCCCTCCCCGAAAGGGTCCCAGACGGCGCTACGGTATCCCACGACGGGTCGTATTAGGGAAAAATATGCGATTTCCTTCACATTCGAGGGGCATCCCCGCAGGACTCTAGAGGAAAGCCCCTGAACTCTGTTTGCCGTTGCTATGACGACTTTGGTATGTTCCCTACTAGACAAATTGCTACTCAGAGTTACTCCTAGGTATTTGTAGCTATTGACGTACTTTAGCTTTAATCCAAATATTTCGTACATGTAACGGATGAAATTCATATATATTCATACACACATATATATATATATACACATATATAAAACTCGTTTATAACGATCACGCCTAAAACGAAATCTCGGCTACAACGAAGAAATGTCTCGGTCCCTTGAACTTATCCATAAGGGCATTAGTTAAATTTCTCGGATGTAACGAACACGCATTTTACGAATTCTCGGCTGTAACGAACAAATGTTTGGTCCCGTGGCAAAAAATGCCCCATATATAACGAATTTTGGCGAGCAGAGCGATAAGTAATGAATAGTTTCCGCCCGTTTACAGCGCGCTTGTTCGTAGAGGTCCCCTTCCTCCATCTACCCCTTCCATACGAATTTTCACGCTCCCTTTGTTTTGAAATTGATGTTAAAAATGTGAAATATTTATGTAAATTAATGACCATAATAATAATAATATTAATTGACCATTTAAAAAATCGTATGTAATAGCAGTCGAACATTTTACATGCCGCGAAGTTGATAAGCATATCTTTGCATATGTTGTACGGCATTGAAGTCGACTCACTGCAAATACAGTAAAAGCTGTGTTATCCGGCTATCTTGGGGATTGTGGAAAGCCGATTAGGAGAAATAACCGGTTAGGGGAGCGATTTTCGATTTTGACATCGCAAATTTAACATTAACCAAACAAAATTGGGCTTAGGTTCACTATCGTACTCCCCAAACATAATTATACATGGGTTTTGCATTTTCCATTTTAATTCTTCCACACCTAGTTAGATATAGACACTATTTACCCATTCTTATTTAATACGTTGCTACGTTCCTCCATTTTTGACATATGAATCGTATGATGTTTATTAATAGATTAACTCGTCTCAGAAGATGACACAAATTTCATTAATTTAGCCTTGATATCGTAGAGCGTGGAAGATCCGATATTGAATTCTTTTGCTATGGCTGCTCTACTTTTTCCTTTTTCAATTCGTTTGATCAGCTCCAGCTTTTGTGTTAGCGTTAAACCAACTTTTTCTCTCCTGTTCCTTGCTTTTAGGTATTCATTTTGATGCCATATTTAATGGATGGGTAATTTTTTAAATAATAAAAAGCGATAAAACGGGAAATTGTAGAAGTACACCAAAACATCTAGACAATGAATATGGCTTACGTAACCAAAAACGCCATGCTCACTCGGCAGCCACAGAAGGATACGGAGTAAATACGTAATATATACATCTTACATTTTAAGAAATTTGAAAGTGGAAGTAGTGGTATTACACATATACTATTCACACAAAAATTCATAAAAAAAGAAAAAGAAATACAAAATTAATTGTATTTGTGTAATTGCCGGTATCTAAGGCTGGCCGGTTCTAAATGGCCGGGGATAGCACAGCTTTTACTGTATGTATATACGTGTTATATGGGATATATAAGCCAAAAACCATGTTTCTCGTATATAACGTAGTCAGACTTATAATGAAGCAATGAGTAGGTCCCCACAAATACGTATTAAACGAGTTTTACTGTATACACACACACACATACATACAGGGCCGTGCCGATGGGTGAGGCGGCGAGGCAACCGCCTCAGGCGCCTCTCGAAGGGGGGCGCCAAAATTTGACAAAAGTGTAAACCTATCAAAATAAATTCATAAGGCCAGCCCGCGCCCGAGGCGTCAATATAGTTAGAGAGTTTAAACGACTTTCATATATCTATCCATTATTGCAAATGTCTCTTTTGTATTCCAAAGTGAATCACATGTTAACGAAGCGGCAACTTCGTATTTATTACAACAAAGCGTAAAGTTGAACTTAAAAATTAACGGTATATTTGTGAAATTTTTATATGCAAACGTGGGCTCTGTTTGTTTGATTGGCTGGGCGTCGAAATACGATACCTCGGGCTGACAATGTATATTCATGATCTTTTCGATATCGTTTATTCCTTTTTAAACAATGCTGCAAAAACTCTTTTTTATATTGAGTTGGCCATGAGTTGGACAATAGTATATTCGTAGAAGAAACCCTCAGCCTAACCGTGCATGGTTGAGTGAACGACTTTGTTACAGAAATAAAGGCGCAATATATCTCGGCTGTTATGAAATAAATTCTGGAACCTTCCTACGAAAATAAAAAAATCGGTACAACATACATTGTACAAACTTTCCAAGAATAAACTAGCCTTATATACATTCACTGAGAAAAATGAAATATGCTGTATTATTGCAGACCTATACTCAAGTAACGTTACGAAATTTTATCAAAATCGTTAGAGCCGATTTTGAGAAAATCAAATTATTGTTAAAGTTGCCTATAATAAACTAGCCTTATATTCATTTCCTGAGAAATATGATCTAATGGCAGGAGTGCCCGTTGAATTTCAACGGATTTAGTGAATCCAAAACTTCGACCGTGTAACATGTAAGCATCGCAAGAATAACATAGTACACAGTTTTAACCGTCCAATAAAGCAAAAATGAAGAAAACCGACCCAGATTTACATATTTAGATGAATGAAGGAAGAAAATCTTAGGAAAATAACGTATAAACTACCTCCCCCTCCTACCCTCCCCTTCCCTTCTCCCCCTCCCTCTCCCTCTCTCCACCCCTTCCCTCTAATTCCCTCTCGCCATCTCCCCCCTCCGTTACCATCCATCTCTCCCCCTCCCTATCTCGTATTAAAAGCATTCAAACCAAACAAACTTACAAATATTCTCCTTTATATGTTAGATTAGAAGATAATTCAATTAAAAACAACAAATATTTCAATGAAATAAACAGCAATCGAAACAACAATTTTTACGTAAGATATGGAATGTTAGTAAATTTCTATATTTCAATAATGCCATAAATGCGAAAATTATATTTTACAGAAATAACTGATGAAAAATTTGTATTTTTAAACCTATTTCAATTCGTTGCTGAGATATACTCAAAAAACCAAAATTTGAACCGGCCATTACATTAACACATTTACATTTACATAAATACCCTCCAAGCCGCTAGAAGCGTTTGGCAGGGGGTGTCACAACACCAAGTGAAGTCTACCTAATTCCTCTGTTGGATTGCCATATCGCGTCTGGGAAAAAGGATCGGTAGTATTTCTCTGTTCTAGCGGTAATTTCGACATATTTTCTCCTGCACTGTGATCTAACATTACGTTCACTAACAACATCAACAACAACAATAATAACAAAACCATGAAAAATATACCTAACCTAACTTGTGCGGCAAATGGAGAAGATATAACATTTAAAGGATATATTGACGAGCCTTCGGCTCGCTTTGTTTTAATGGGCAGTCGTCTCCGGACGCTACCGCGCCCTTAACCTCGCCCGGAACCAAATTATCCCTCCCCGTTGTCCGGTGATGGGTTTGTAAATGTCGATACCGGCCAGTCAGTTCCTGTTAATGTTGTTTTGAAAAATTAAAACACATTGATAACATTTGTTACGTATTTATATTTTTAAGTTGGGCTCCCCATTAATACGTATGTAATTAGAGCCGGCGATAGGTAAGTGGTCCACTAGACTGCAGTTTAGCCCTTTTAAGTAGGAAACGATTTTTATTGCTCGGGGCAAACGTTCCCCATTCCTTAATTACGCAAGCGATACTTACAATAACATTTACTATTTTATGTAATCTTTTGTAAAGTTTTACCATTAATATAATTATGCATTAACGTCTTACTTAATATTTACATGGATAGCAGCAATAAAATTATGTGAATTATATCAATACTAAAACGTAAACAATGAACACCATCTTGGTTACCGAATAAATGTAAGTAGATGCATCGATTTGTGTCGCGATAAATATTTCATTGTTAATGGTAAAAGATAACAATGTTCTAATATTCCTTAAATATCATTTGACTCACTTTGAAAGTATTCATAGAACATATTTAGGCATTTAGGCTATCTATACCCTTTATTGAGGAGTTAGATATTCCTCCTCTACGGAGCGGCGCGCCGTGGATATCAATATCTTTGAAGAGGATAACAATTAAGAAATTTAGCTTTGTTGCCGCCTGGAAAATGGTCATCTAAACCGATAAATTTAGCGCTTAAAGAAAAATTTCGAGCGATTAAAATGTAATATGACAAAACATGAACAGAACTGAAAGATTCAGTCATTCATGCGTAAAATAAGCCATTTCCCGTGATCGTAAGGTAATATTTAGGTATATTTATATCCACATCAGTGAAGGGCTGCATGGCATTTTGGGGTTTCTCCACACCATTTACCATGCATTCTTATGGAAATAGTATTCTGTTGACCCCATGGGGTATAAGAGACTCCACGGTCTGCAAACCTAGACCAAGTTCTTCTTTTAGTCCATGGGATGGCCCATGAAACTTTTTTATTCGATAGCTTAAATGGTGTAAAAACGTATGAAGAACATACACACACACATACACCCACTAAAATATTTATAAGAAGATGTGATTGCCACACCGTTAAAGCTAGAATAATCAAACTTTCAACAAATACTTTCTTCACAAATAGGAAGGTCGTAGGCTACTTTTTAATCCCAAATGTTTTATATTAATTGTACAAAAAGCAAAATATCTTCGTATGCTAATGCATTGCCATCTAGAGATGGGTCAGAAAGAACGGAACAGTTCTCTCCGAACTGTTCTCTCTAATAAAATAACTGTTCTCAAAAACTTCCTGTTCTCAAAGAACAGGTAACTCTTCATCCTATACACAGTGAGAAAGGTGAGAAACGACTACTTCCTTATCCGTAATTGGACGGCGGGGACTGATTAAAGTACGCGTATTTTCCCAAGTCCTATTACTGATATGAATCAAATTTGGTACGATTGTGGACGGCTCCCAGAAATAATTCATACGTGGTTTTTGTTTCTCTCTTCCCGTTTCATTCAAAACGGTGGCCGAGTGAGTTCTTAAATACCATGTATCATCTAGAATTCCGATCGGATTTGAACCAAATTTCCCCGGGAATTTCTGCTAGTGTGTATGTGTGTGTGTGTGTATTGTGTGTGTGTGTGTAATAACAACGGTCCGATTGCATTTCCCTGAGGCACTCCGGAAGTCACATATCGCTATTCTCTTCCTCCCTCTCACCCTTTCACCTTCTTCTTTTCCTACTCCCCAACAATTCTTCCTCTTCACCCTCCCTCCCTCCTCCTCCCTTTCCTCTCCCTCCTTCCCTATCCACTCCTCCCTTTCCTCTCCCTCCTTCCCTATCCACTCCTCCCTTTCCTCTCCCTCCTTCCCTATCCACTCCTCCCTTTCCTCTCCCTCCTTCCCTATCCACTCCTCCACGCGGCTCTATTCTCTGAAACCGATGCTCGCTTTCCATTCACGATTTTTATTCCCTTTACATCGCATTTCTTCCTTTCCGATATTCTCATCTCCTTTATTTATTTATTTTCTCTCTCTCTCTCTTCCTCCATCTATTGCTTCCTGCCTGCATTTCCTTTATCTCTACGAGAGTGAAATACCTTATCTCCATAATCGCTCTTATCCTCCCATCCATTCCAGCTCATTCTTCTTTGTCGCTGCTTACTTTAACTGTTTTGCATATTCCGCACGAATTACAGTTTACAAAACGCGTAATAAGCAATATATTTTGTCATTTTTTTAATTGGTACTTTATTGTTTTTTCTGCATAATCTCCAAGGGTTTAGTGGATTTTCCCACTGCTTAAATTGGATGAATTTCGCATTATCGGTGTCAATTCCACATTGAATCATTTAATTGGCTGAATTTTGTTCTTTGCATATAATTAAGGTTTTGTATTCGGTAATTTGTAATTTGTGTCAATTAAAATTTTTGAACTTCTATATTCGATAACAAACTAATATCGAAATTTAATTTGGCAAGGAAATTATCCTACTAATCAGATTATGGGTCGATAATACTTATAAACTAAACAATTTATTACTAATTTGTGCAAATATCCAATTGACTCATATTCCACAAACCTCTGGCTATAAACAAAGAGATTTATGCCATAAGGTTCTGCGTCTGTAGCTCTCCGAAATTCACAATCATTTGAACCGTAAACCGATATTCATACTGTATTAAAATAATTATTTCTTTACTTTATGATTGTTATCATATTATGATTCTTTATAATACAACTATCCGAATAAAAAATAATGCAAATTATAGTACACAGTGACTCTGGCGCGCGCTATTTTCCAATAATGACCAAATTTTAACTCTGCATCCCCATTTAAATTAACTTAGCCCTGTAAATTCCGTTAGTAATTAAATTAGCATAAGCAATAATCCTATGTTACCGAAAACTGTCAAAATAATTAGCATATTTTCGTTCAATTTATTAGATATATTAAATTTTGGGAAATGGAACACTGAGAGCGCAATTCGATCGGAAATAATGATTCCGCATTCGGCCCCTGGAAAATGGAGACCCGTATTGGTAATATATAAAGATCGACCAATTATGCCGATAAAAACCCACTAGTGAGATAAAAAGTTGAAAACACGTAAACGAGACAGTCTTCGTCTCTAACATACATTGTACTTGGTCCTATTTTTAAATCAACGTAGTTTAACTTTATTACGGTAATATACCATTCGAAAATCTAAAAAGATACATTGCCGTTTATATGCTGAGAATTAAAACTTATTATGAGATGTCTAATTCTATTAATAATTTGCCAATCTACGTCACGCTCAGCGGCGTTTTTATTGGTTGACTGGCCAGCCAATCAGAGATCAGGATTTCATTGTTGAGAAATACAAACTGTTTACCTAGGTTCCGTTATCTGTTTGCCTAACGTGAACGGATAATATTAAAACAATTTTAAAGTATACGAAATTTATTTTTTCTTTATATTATTAAAAAATCAATATTGCAACTTTAACAGCCATTGAGAACATTTGTCGTCTTCATACATGTTTCAAACGTAAAAGCTATCTATTTTTGTTTATCTTCTTTAGGATATCTGTTTTGCTTAACGCGAAATTTTCATTTGTTCTTTTGGACATTTTATAGTTAGTATAGGACATTTAAGTATTTGTAATTCGATTAGAAAATTAACTTTAGGTACAGTCGATTCGGTACTGTCCCATTATGATCCCGCAAATTTTTTGTTTATTTATTCCTACCTGCTACCATGACACAACAACGAAAATAAATAAAACCCATCAACAATGGCTTAAATGAGTTATAGAGAATTGGTGCGTTTCTTGAAGGATGAAGTTAGTTGTATATCTTTCCTTAAACAGCTTAACATATTACTAAAGAAACGGATATGTTCTAATTTAAAGCTTGCTAACCCATGACTGATCTGCCTGTCGCGACATTTACAAACCCGATCACCGGACAACGGGGAGGGATAGTTTGGTTCCAGCGAGGAGAAGGGCGCGATAGGATATGAAAAAGCAGGCAAGATCTCCGAAAGAATGCCTGGGAAACGGCGTTGTCGGGGTCTATGTCGATGCCTGCCAGATGTTTTCAAATCCGAATTTTGCGAAATGACACCCTCATGTCTGTCTTGGAGGCAGGGACATTACTTTCTCCTAATTCTCCTAATTGCCGACTGTATCCCCAAGTTCACGCATTGTATCGACTTTTTGCGTGGTTTCCCAAGAGGAGATGTTTCTTGAGATTCTCCAGAGAATTAATTGAGAAGCAATATTACCGAATTATTTTTTTAAAAATGGTTTTCGTGATAATCGAGAATGTGAAATAACAAATTTGAACGAGAATTTTCGAGGCAGAATTTATCGAGCATAATCTCTACTAGAGTTCCTCGTAGGCGCGGGGCCCCCCATAGGCGCGGGGCTAGAGATTTTGTTCGAGAATTCTCGTCTCGAGAATTCTCGAGAACTTCCTATTTTTCAAATTCTCATTTCTCGAGAAATTTTTTTCTAATATTCGAGAATCTCGAGTCTCGAAAAAAATTTCTCGAGATTTCGAGATTCTCTGCAAGACATAGGAATGAACCAAGTATCTTCAAGGCCCAAGATGCCTACGGTCATGTAAAAAAGACGATTTCTTTGCGCTAAGTCCAAAAAAAGAAATCGTCAAAACAGCAAAATTAATCATGAACAGACTATACCATTATTCAAATGAAATTAATATTACACTGAATCATGCTGAAGAACCAGTTGAAGGAAATTTAAAAACGGATCAAGGTGATAGTCTGAGCCTGAATCAACAATTGGAAGAATCGATCCGTAAATGCTTGATGCCAAGCCAAGTAATGTATGATGACTTCCGTTCGTTATCAAAAGAAATGAACGTGTACGAGGCAACGGGAAAAATTACAACCAACTTGGAAAAGCTGAAAAATGCCTTAAGTACAATTAAACCAACGTCGACCCAAAACGAAAGAAATTTCTCTATTTCTGCAAATCTGGTCTCTAAGAGAAGGGCAAGATTATCAGACAAATCAATAGACTGTCTGTGTTTTTTGAAACGTTACTTCATAAGATGTGATAAAAAGTAATGCACTCGTAACTGTATTTTAATATTGACCTTTCTAAGTTATATTATCTTTGTTTGTTATTGAGTTTCAATTAAACATCATCTAAAGGCTAAAAATATGGTATTCATTTCGAAATTATTTCTGTTGTAATGCTAAAGAAAATTATTATCGAAAATAGTAAGTAGCTCACTTTCGTAAGAGAAATATTAATTAAAATTATTTTTTTAAAAATCATAATTATTATCTTCCGTTTCCACTTTTTAAGAAAAAAACATTTAATGAAAATTTTCACCAGCAATTGCTTTCGCACTCGAGAATTCTCGAGACTAAAAATGAATTCTCGAGAAAAAAAATATTGGGAAAAAAGAGAAATCTCGAATCTTGAGAATGAAAAAAAGTCGAGAAATCACAATGTCTACGCGGGGCCCGAGACGACTGCCTACCCAGCCACCCTCTTCAGACGGCCTTGCTCGTGGTGTATATTTGTAAAATTCGAATAAAATATTATTTTTTCGAATTCTTTGCTGTGAGGATTGTAACTCGTGGAAAGAAAAAATGTTATAGAGATGATGAAAACACATTTGTTAAGGATGAAAGCCAGTGTTACGCCTGAAATGACATGGAACCCTCTAGCGGCAACATACCTAAGTGTTTCCGAAATAATATTATGAATAGGTGTCAACGAAAATGATTTAGAAATGGAAATACTGAAAACCATTCGCATTATAGGATAAACCCCATTTCCACCAATTGTTTCGCGATTTTCATATCTTTCTGATAGAATAACCACTATTTCGAGAATCGCGTGTTCGTCGTCCTACCGAAGAAGTTCGCTTTGTTTAACGTCCCGTCCATCCTAGGTTCTCTCCTCTCTCCCACTCTCCTCTCTCTCTCTCTCTCCAATCCCTCCCTCACCACACCCTCTCCTTTCTCTTACTCTTCTCTCTCTACCTCTGCTCCTTCCCTTCGTGGGTGTTTTCCAGCGTGGTCTTTTACTAGGTTGGCCAAGTCAGGTCTTCCCTAGGTTTTTACCACAAATACTTTGTCTCTTTATGGAAATTTTCCGAATTTGTAATTTGCTATTTTGCTTGTGTTTTTCAATTTATTTTATTTTTTGGTTTTTTTCTTGAAATTATTATTACTATTTTATTCTCACAATCAGTTGCAATTGTTGACGCAGGGTTAAATGTTAGAAGAGACTATACATATAGTCTCAATTTCGCTCTAATAAAGTCGTTTGTCTGTCTGTCTCATCACCCCGACAAGTTGCCCTCCCCTACCACGATCTTTCACTTCTTTTGGAGATAAACTCCGCCTTCCTCTGTTCTTCCACGGCCATGACACAACCCGCGAGCCCTATTCTTCCTTTCCTCCCTCGTGCCATTAGGGCGGTCATCAGCCGTGGGTCCACCCTTACTCCAGAAGATGTATTATTGATGAAGGCCTTCGGAGGGGGGAAAGGGGGTGTGGGTTGGAGTCAGTTAAGGCGAGTGCGTGGACCGCTTGGGACGGAAGAGGCCCGTTTGAAAGGGTCTGAGGCATCCCTGGGTGGTGCCTGCATCGGATAAGATGGGGATACTGAAAACCGCGGGAATATGGTGGAGCGACGGGTGAACCAGACGGATATGGGCGACGTCACGGGCGCGAGGTTATGCGTCTGTTTCTTCTAAATAATTTAAAATTCAATTCCCATACGGGATATTCGTTGGTGAATCATGACGAATCGGAAGCCATTGTGGTTGCATGATATTCGGGGGGCGACAAAAGCATGATCGAGAAAACTTTTATTTAGTTATATTCATCGTGATGGCCAATATATGTTATTTTAAATTACAATTCGTTTAATTAAGATAAGTATTGGCTTGAAAATCAATAAAAATGTTTACATTTATTTCATTCGGCGAATGAGCGGTTGTAATTGTAATGTATTTGTCAGTGAATTCTCCACGTTCTCCCTCTTTCCCTCAATCTCCCCTCCCTCCCCTCTCCCCCTCTCTTTCCTCCTCCCCCTTACTTTTTCCCTTCTGCACTGCTTCAAACCGCACTCATTAACCTTTAATTCCCTTCTAAATGGAATATTTAAAATATTACTCGTTGATTTAGTTTTACTAGTTGAGCCCGCGCAAAATTTGCCGTTTAATTTTAAATTGATTCATAAAAAAATAACAAGTTTGTAAAATAATTTGATGTTAATAATTCATATTTTACTCTAGCAATGAATTTACACAGTGTACGCATATTTAAAAAAATGTTATCCGTAGGTAATCAGAAATTTGTATTTTATAAGTTATGGTAGAGAGTAAATTGATGCGGCACAGTAATTAAATTGAAATGATTAGTGATCGGAAGATTCTTACGCGACAGGCATAAACTGTAGTGATGTGAAATGAAGAAACAGAAGAATAGAACTGCTAAGACCGGGAGTAAAACTGGATCTTAACACCTCAAAGAAAGCAAATATTGGGAAAAGAAAGATGTGAACTTTCTGTAATTCACAGGAAATGTCATCCACTTAATCAATCACAAAACATAACTCTTGTAAATGCGACGCCACAAAAATAATTATTTGTCCCCCTAAGCCAGGCGAAAGTATTAAAAAAGTAAGCGCTGAAACAATTGTTTGTAGAATAATGCGGAGTATAAACTTACCGGGGTTTAGGAAGATTCCTCCTCACTAAAGCCTTCGTAATGAAATGGCAGAGTCTTACGCGTATTTCCACTGACAGGGTGATTCTTGGTCGCTTCAGTCACGAAAACAAAAACATTTGGTATTTCCAAAAGGTTGAATACTCAGATACAGGATTTAAAAAAATAAATATGATTTTCTACCACAACCTAAGATAAACGCGTCCTAGTCACAGAAAATAATCTTACTGAATGTTCTCGAGTTAAATCATTATCTTAATGAATTCATCCATTGTTATATTTATAACAATAAAACTTTAATAAAATCAAAAATGTAGCGTATAATGATCTTACTAACTTAAGGATTCCATTTTTACATCAATATGAACGTGTAAACGATGATAATTGAATCAGAGGCAACAATTAGGTCGACTTGGCACCGTCCCGAAGGAGAACAAAAAATCGGTAAAATTTCGAAAACAATTGTGTATTTCCGAAAATGTCGACCGCGTAGGGTATAAACATTGAAAGAATAGGATAACTGAGAGTTTTAGCCGTCGAATATATCAACAACGGAGAAAATCGGTCCATATTTACGTATTTTAACGAATGAAGGAAAAAAACCTTGCACTCTGAAAACTCGAAAATCACGTGTAAACTTATGGGAATCGAACCCGGGACTTTAGGAAATTGAGAATAGTTTTCTAGGGACCTCCTGGCCTGTAGAAACAAAACGCAGTTCAATGAAAATCTCTATGGCAAACGGTTTTCGAGGTAGAGGGGGGGACAAATCATTTCCTTTAGAAACGGCAACGCTTCGATTATGGCGAAGACACTAAAGATGCAATTGCTGTCTTTTGTGGTAAAAATCGTACTACATATAATCCTTTTTCGGAAAACTTTACCTTGCGAAAAACAGAACCTATTTATCGTGGTCGCCTCTGCCTCACCCGCCGTTGATGATGATGATTTACTTTTCTGCCTCTCTTCCACTCCGCCTCCCTCGATCAAAGTGCATGCGCCTCGGGTGTGTTATCGTGCACGGGATGTCTTCGATTGTGAGACAAGGAGTGAAGGAATCACTTTGGAAGAGAAAAGATGTGGCTCCTCAAAAGAAATGACGGCTCAAAAGGAAGACCTCGGTACGACTCGCAGATATGAAATCGCTTTGCTTCCGATTCGCATTTTATGATCACATCCATTGCATCGGAAAAGAATCTCTGGGGCAATGGAGGAGGGAGGGAGTGGGTGAGAAAGGAGAGTGGATGAGAAGGAGGGAACGGGTAACCAATAAAAGATCATTTACCATTCCGTCGCTCTGCTAGACGCCGCCTTCAATAGATTCTGCCTCTTTCGTCGTGTTTTTTCGTCGGGGTCTCGCTATTCTAGTTTGATTTTAGCATCGACGGGAAATAAAAAATGTAAAGGCTATTTCCGTTGGGGAATGTTTGCATCCCACTTCTTTTCCTGTGATCCTCCTCCTTTGAGCTCTCCCCTTCGCCCCCCTCCCCCTTCCCCCATTCCCCTTCCTTCCTTCTCCTCTTTCTCAGCCCACTAACCTACACATCCAATTGAGTAACGTCCAAAAATGGTGAATTCCAATTCTATCGTCTGTCTTCCTTTTTCTGCATCGCTCGTACATTTTTTTTTTATAAATTTGCCTCTGTTATGCAATGGTTTCGGAAATTTACGATTCGGATACCTATATTAACGATGCCGGGTCGATGCATAAGCTCTCACAATGGCGTGACGCGGTGGATATCCATGCTTTCGATGGATCGATAGATATCCGAGAGTAGACTTTAATTTATACGCTTATGGGTATTTTGAAGTTTCTCTATTAAAAAAATCTGATGTGGCCAACACATGACTTTCTACATATTTGGGGTATAGATATTTAAATTATTATGAATAACATTATGAGGTAAAATTATTATTTCGTATCATAAAAGAATACAATCGTCCTTATTGCCGTAAATTAAGTATATTTTGAATATGTTTACAGAATTCACCGCTACATGGTGGCGGCGCTGTATACTGGAAATTTACGAATAAATTAATTATATACTGAATGGAAGGTTCTACGAAAATTTGTTTTAAAAAAAACTTGGAAGAAATATCATTCTCTACATCTTTGGTCCTCACAAAGATTACGAATAACGACTATTTTAAGGAGATATTTTACGGAAACCGAAAAAACCGATTATTTATAAATAATTCCTAAACAATAACTGCTATGGAAAATTGTTTGAAATAAAAGATGTAGGAAATTATATTTTCTAAATATTTTGTAATGCTCAATGTGTACAATAATGAAGTATTATCGGAGAAATATCGCAAAAACCGAATCGGGTTTCGAATAAACCTCGACTTCCGGTTAACCAGTATTGTCCAAAGACTAATCAGTTCTTTGTGCTCATGCTAAAGCGTTATATATGAAGTTTGGTAACGATATGGCAAGTACTTATTGAGTTAGAGCGCCCACAATAACATCCATCCATCCATCCACACCACACATACACACACACACACACACAAATACACACACACACATACACACACACACACACACACATACATCATTCCGAAAACAATCTAAACGTGTTCTAGGGACCTCAAAACGGTATTTACGTTGAAATCTCGAAGTCGTTTTTTTCGTGATCACAATACTTTCCCATACTACGTATGGAGAAAGTAAAAAAATGCGAGAAACTAATTCCAGCATTCATCGCGTAAAATATCGCATTTGAACAGATGAAGCCCTATAACATTTACCGCCTCAGAGATATTTATGTTTTTCACTAACAAATGCTATTTCTAAACAGTTAAATTTCACCGGAAAAGTCTACTAAAGTAAACCTTATTGCGATTTCAACTCCGGTGATATATTTACATTTAATAGTGTCTTCTACTATCAATAAGCGTTATATTCATGTTTCCAAAATTATTATACAGATTAGTAATTCGCTTTCTAGAATTAAAAGGGCGCCATAATTAATAAACTTGATTGCAATTTCCTAGATTTTTATTTGGCTGGAAAGACGTGGATTTCACGAAAAGATTACGATGGGAAATTTCCGTGTGTTACGATTCCAGAACACAGTGTGTGGCCACGGGTGAGAGAGAATAAGAAACAGACTTAGGACTGCGGCGGGTGTGTAAGGGGTGGGGGTGGAGGGCGATGTTGGTGGGGGGGGGGGGGGGGGAGGCAGAAATTAAGAAAGGGGGGGAGCGGAGGAGGGGACGTACCCCTGGGTGAAGCATAGCTTTCGTAAAAAGAAAACGCTGTTCTATGGCGGACGCGAACTTTTTTGAAAAAGAGAGAGAGGGAGAGAGAAGAGGGAGGCGGAGTGTATGTGTAATTAAGGTAGGCTCCGTTGTTTTAGTGTTCTGTTTTGGCGCTGTGGGCGACTGCGGACGGATAGAGAACGAGGAGGGGGTGTGGAGGTGGGGGAGAATGAGAGGAATGCCGAAGGGAAAGGGTGGAAGCAAAAGTGGAATCACAAAGGGATTTGGAATCTGAGGGTAAGAGAGAGAGTGGGGGGATAGGGGAATGACAACTGTTTGAAATATGCACACGTTGGTATCACGTGACTTTGAGGTCGCCCTACTCCACCCTATCCTCTTCCGTTTCCTCCTTTTTCATTCCTTTTTGATTCCTTTTTTTTCCTGCGAATGCTTCTCTCGCGCGTGTATGGCCGACCGAGATGCGCCAGTTTTTTGTGTGTATTTCGCGCACTCGTATGTCTCCCTAACTGTGCGCTGTAGGACGTAATCCATTCTGTTCCATTGTCTAAAGCCGCGGCATTCCTCAAAGGGAATAATTAGCCCGGCTTTTTTCTATTTCTGCCTGTAAAATACTACACTGCGCTTAGCGTATTTGTCCTTCACGTTTGTCCTAGTAAGCGCAGTATTTTGTTTTTAGTAATTCAAATAAATTTTTAATGAATTACCGTGTTACACGTTTACCATGGGGACAAATAATGTTATAGTAAATTACAATTTAAATATTGCGATTCCATAAATCTGGCGTAGATTATTTTGCTACTACGTATAATGAGATTGTAATAATACAACTAAAAGAGCTCATCCGTAATAATGGGATACTCTATTGCACCCAATGTAATTAATTACTTTCTTTAAATTTGCCTTATTAATTCCAGAGAAATAAATAATGATCCTTGTAAAGAGTATATTATTTTAAAATATAACATTTTTCACGGTTTTCTTTCACAATGTCGAACTTAAGCATTTATACTTCACTAGTGGAATTTCCCGTTGAATTTCAACGGATTTAGTCAATCTAAAACTTGTACCGTGTATTATGTAAACATTGCAAGAATAAGATAGTAGGTACACAGTTATAACCGTCGAATAAAGCAAATATGAAGAAAACTGCTCAGCATTTTCCCATTTAAATGAATGAAGGAAGAAAATCTTGCAATTTAAAAATTCGAAAATAACGTGTAATCTCCCTCCCCATCCCTTACACCCTCTCCTTCCCTTCTCGCCCTCCCTCCCCCCTCTCCCTCCCTCCTCCTCTCTCCCTCCCCCTCCCTCCCCCTCTCTCTCTCTCTCTCTCTTAAATGTAAGAAGGGACTATATAGTCTCCTATAATATATTTTGAAGGGTGTGTTTTGTTAGATTGTTCATGGAACTCCTCCTAAACGATAAAAGCTAGAATAACCAAATTTGGTACGATTCTTCCTAATATCCTAACTTAGTGAACGGTCAAGGTTTTGTTTCTGTACGTTACTTTTATACGAAATGGCGAAGGTTTTAATTATCAAAAGTCACGTATTTTGCCGGATCCTGCAACTGAAATACAGGGATGAGTGTAGACTACTTTGAATTTGCACTTTAAAATTACTTACAATCACGATACGAACTTGAGACTTGGATACTTCTTTGCGGGAAAGAACAAAGTTTATTTTTATTGAAGGCAGATTCCGAATTCTGGTCGAATTCGCGTAGAAATGCGGTTTGAATCAATAGAATACATGATTTTATCAGTTTTATTACAATACCAATTATAAACTACCATGACAACTCCCATTGTCGCCGAAATTGAGAGTTCAATTTATTTATATGGGAGAGAGGGGAGGGAGGGAGAAAGTACATAATTTTATTTACGTTTTCATTATAATTAATTAAATAAACAAAATTTGAACAACAATAGCAGTACATAACAACGCATTATTTATAGTTCTGGAATATTGCATTGCTAATAAACAGGATATCTTGTAGTATTAGACAAACTCTAAAAGAAATACGAATAGTAAAACAGGCGATTGCTTGAGCACGTTATATATATATTAGAACATTAAATTCTGTTTTGATTATTACAAAAGTGTAAAAGGTACGTAATCTCTTCTTACTTATTAATATATAAAAACTTTAAATTAATAAATTATTGTATATTTTGAAGAATGTATTTATGTGTTTGTGCATTTATAGCGCAACAACTACAAAACATAGAAGCAAGAAGAAGGTGCCATTTTAACCGCAATAAAAAGATAAGCAAAATGGGAGGGTTTTTAAAGTGATTGAACTATATTTTTTATATTAAGATTGTTTTTCTTTTTTAATTTTTTCCATTTAAATAACACGGGAATGAGCGTATTGTTGGATTATCAATTTACGTGACAACCGTTATAAACAATACGTAATCTAATATATAAAATTGACTTCGTCGTCGATGGGAAACTCTGTAATGCTATTTTTAACAAACTTTCCGAGTATCTAGAAGATTGACATTTGGTAGGAATGTTCGGTTCTTAAAGTAGAAGCCATTTACGAAAAAAAAATCGAAAATCGACGCGAGTTCGATTCCCGAGGATGATTTCCATTCCTCATAAGATAACATTGAAAACTCAATATTTCGATCTTATTAAAATTCGCATATTTGACCTACGATTTTCGGACTTGGACTCTATTAAATAAAAATAAATGCAGTTTCTTATTCTTATCGTCTTTTATCGCTTTCGAATCTAAATATTTCGAATTTAACGTATTAATGTCATATTTTGACAAAATTTAGCGTTTTTAACGTGAAATTACCTTGCCAACCGTTTACATTGTTAAACACGAAATCCTATTACTCTCACGTATGCTCACGTTCTCTTCGGTCCTCCGTGGACCCTTTCGGCTCAATTCATAGGTATCAGAGATATCTCAGAATTAGTTTTTACTTTCTCCAATATACGTAGTATAGAGAAAGTATTGTTTTCTTTAAAGGTGGCTGGCATTCATTTGGAAAATCAATGTTTTTCTCATGACCAACTCTATGTTGCATGTTAACGTCTTGGATCAAGCAAAAATTTGTTTATTTATGCTAATGAAGGAAAAACAAAAAATAATGTTTACAGGCAAGTTTTGAAATAAATATTAAAACATATTTTTCTAATTTATAATGCCTTCATCCTTTGGTAAAAAATGCGCAAAAGTTGAAATGATTGTATTACCATATAATACATAATTTTATTCGCCAAAGACGTCTGGCATAACCCGGGCATCACCGGGTACTTTCAGCTAATATTAACTAAAAGAGGTAATATATACCTAATATAAACCAAAATAAATAATATATACCTAATATAGACTAAAATAAATACTATATGCCTAATATAAACTGAACTAGCGAAGAAAGAAACAGAAAGTGTGGCATAGAGTTCTCCAAAGCAAACTGTTTTTAAAACTACGTATAAAGTAACTTAAATAATTAGACGTAGATTTTCCACAAATTGTGATTTTCAAATCTTTGAAGATAGACTCACAAAAATTCTCATAGGTAAATAATAACATAGGCTATATGGCGATAAAAAATTTGGGGGTGGTGGGTGTTTAATTCAAGAATTATTTTCCCGTAAGTTTACACGTAATTTTCGATTTTTCAGAGTGCAAGATTTTCTTCCTTCACTCATCTAAATAGTTAATTGCGAACAGGTTTTCTTCATTTTTGCTTTATTCGACTTATAAAAATTTGTACTGTCTTATTCTTGAGATGCTTACATGTTACACGGTCGAAGTTTTAGATTCACTAAATCCGTTGAAATTCAACGGGAAATTCTGTTAGTCTTAATACAAATGCATTGAACTCTCAATTTCGGCGACAGTGGGAGTTGTCATGGTAGCTTATAATGGCAGTCCCCGCTTATACGTCAGGTTACTTACCTGAAAACTGCGACGAAAAGCGGATTGACGAAAAGATCACTCTTTTCCATAGACACTAAATTAAATTGAGGGATAAAGTTCAATGTTCCTGAGGTAACGATGTGAAATATTTCCATTTAAAAATATGACATGAAATTATAATTGTAATTTTCCACTTAAAACTTTTCAGTCATAGGTTAGCAAGCTTTAGGGTAAAAATATTACGAGGTCCCTTCGAATCTATCTATCTATCTATCTATTTAGAGGGCTTTAAGAGTGGCGGGGCTATTGTACAGAAGAGCCAACTTTTTGACTCGAAATTACCAATTTCCAATTGTTCCAGAGCGTCCAACCTGAACCCCTTCGTTTCCATATGGAACACTTTCTGGATGAAATCACTGTTCTGTCCGTCCTCCGTAAGATGCTTGGCAAAATGCGATGATGGATTTTGCAATGCAAAGCACCGTTTATGTTCGTTGCCCCTTACTCCCACAGTTCTACAAGTTTTCCCGATATAGAGGGCCTCACAGTCACTGTAGTCATTTAGCAAAACCGGTCGTTAAATTAAAAAATCTGATGTGGCCATATTTGGGGTATATATATTTAAATTATTATGAATAGCATTATCAGGCAAAATTATCATTTCATATCGTAAAAGAATACAGTCGTCCTTACTGCCGTAAATTAGGTATATTTTGAATATGTTTACAGAATTCACCGCTAAATGGTGGTGGCGCTGTATACTGAAATTACGAAAAAGTTGAATATATCCGAAATGAATGGTTCTACGATAATTTGTTTCAAACAAAACTTGGAAGAAATATTATTCTGTACAACGTCGGTCCTCACGAATATTACCAATAACGACGTTTTTAAGGAGATATTTGACGGAAACCGAAAAAACCGATTATTTATAAATAATTCCTAAACAATAACTGCTATGGAAAATTGTGTCAAATGAAAGTTGTAGGAAATTACATTCTCTATAACATTTGTATATAGTATATACAATAATGACGTATTATCGGAGAAATATCGCAAAAACCTAATCGGGTTTCGAATAAACCTCGAATTCCGGTTATCCGTTATTGTCCAGAAACTAATCAGTTCTTTGTGCTCATGTTAAAGTATGAAGTTTGGCAACGATATGGCAAGCACTTTTTGAGTTAGAGCGCCCACAATCACATACATCCATCCATCCACACACACAGAGGGACATCATCCAGAAAATAGTCTAAACGTGTTCTAGGGACCTCATAACGTGTATTTCCGTTGAAATCTCTAAGTCGATTTTTTCGTGATTACAATACTTTCCTCATACTATGTATGGAGAAAGTAAAAATTGTGGAATTGAACCAAGTGTTTTTTGTTAATATATATATATATATATATATATATATATATATATATATATATATATTATGTACTTTGTTTTTTTCTTAAGATGTGATTTGTGACTCTCTTTTCCTTCGTTTTCCAGGTTATTTCATAGCTTCGCGATTTTATCTGACAGTCTCTTAGTTACTGGTTTTAATGGAATGTTTTGGTCTTTGTGTTCGAGCTTCATCTAACGTTGTAGAACTAGTTCATATTTAGAATGAAGTTCAATTTACATGCAACATTCCAAACGGTCAGCGAATCGTATGTAAATACTGAAATCAACGAAAGAATGAGATAATCTAATATTGTGGAGTAGTTTGTTAAATTATATAATTAATACTAGCAGCCCGTTGCAGCTACGCTTGCAAATAATCTAAATAGTTCGGCCCTACGTTAGATCTTCTTTGTTCCCTATTCATTTGATGTGTTACCGTATTTCTTTGTCTTTCTTGTACTCTCCGCTCCTCATCTACACGGGCAATCCTATGAGCTTCCGCCCCTCTTTCTCTCTCTTTCCTACAATACTCTTCCTTTGATCTCTGGCTCCTCTTCCTTTCTCTGGCATCTGCAGCTGGGCTAATAGCTCTCCTTTTTACTTTCTCCATACGTAGTAATGGGAAAGTATTGTGATCACGAAAAAAATCGACTTGGATATTTCAACGGAAATACACGTTATGAGGTCCCTAGAACACGTTTAGACTGTTTTCGGAGTCATGTCTCTGTGTGTGTGTGGATGGATGGATGTATGTGATTGTGGGCGCTGTAACTCAAAAAGTGCTTGCCATATTGTTGCCAAACTTCATATATAACACTTTAGCATGAGCACAAAGAACTGATTAGTTTTTGGACAATACTGGTTAACCGGAAGTCGAGGTTTATTCGAAACCCGATTCGGTTTTTGCGATATTTCTCCGATAATACTTCATTATTGTACACATTGAGCATTACAAAATATTTAGAAAATATAATTTCTTACATCTTTTATTTAAAACAATTTTTCATAGCAGTTATTGTTTAGGAATTATTTATAAATAATCGCTTTTTACGGTTTCCGTCAAATATCTCCTTAAAAACGTCGTTATTGGTAATATTCGTTAGGACCGAAGTTGTAGAGAATAATATTTCTTCCAGGTTTTGTTTTAAACAAATTTTCGTAGAACCTTCCATTCAGTATATAATTAATTTATTCGTAAATTTCCAGTATACAGCGCCACCACCATGTAGCGGTAAATTCTGTAAACATTCAAAATATACCTAATTTACGGCAATAAGGACGACTGTAGCCTTTTACGATATGAAATGATAATTTTGCCTCATAATGTTATTCATAATAATTTAAATATCTATACCCCAAATATGGAGAAAGTCATTTGTTAGCCACATCAGATTTTTTAAATTTTCTGCGATTACAGCAATATATTAGAGCAATTGCGTGATCACAATGTCACAGAGTTACTCAATCCTAGTTTAATGTCGCGGTATATTCAAAGGGGAAAAATTTTTAATTCTACCTAACCTTAGTTCCAATGATTATCATTGCCCCCCGCCTACGAGGAACTCCAGTAGAGATTATGCTCGATATATTCTGTCTCGAAAATTCTCGTTAAAATTTGTTATTTCATATTCTCGATTACCAATAACACCATTTTTTAAAAAATAATTCGGTAGTATTGCTTCTCAATGGATTCTCTGAAGAATCTCAAGAAACATCTCTTGGGAAACCACGCAAAAAGTCGATACAATGCATGAACTTGGGGATAGAGGAGTCGGCAATGCGACCGCTTCGTCCAAGAATTAGGAGACAGCTGTGTCCCTGCCTCCAAGACACACATGAGGACGTCATTTGCAAAATTCGGCCTTTGAAAACATCTGGCAGACATCGACATAGACCCCGACAACGCCGTTTCCCAAGCATTGTTTCGGAGATCTAGCCTGCTTTTCCATACCCTTATTCCTTTCGGGAAAGAGAAGACATGCACAATAAAATTCTTATCTTGCCTTCAACAAGGTCAATGCCACTTACAAAGTAAGAAGTGCCGCCCGAGCTTCGAGGCTCCCACCAGGAACCCCTGCAGACTCATTTCCCTTTCCCTAATGGGATTGTCCACCGAAAAATAGTGCAGAACGCGCATAGCGGCACTTTATCCCATATAGTAGAATTCAGAAGGGATATGCGAAAACCGAGGAAAACAGTGAAACGCATCTCCTCAGTTCTCCTAAAACTGTGGTAGAAGGAACATCAACTGTGAGAACTTTTTCTTGTGGCATGTGAATCTTATCTGAAAACAAAAGGACACCTGGATTTATTAGACATTTTCATGAAGAATTTGACATTAAAATAGAAGGTTAGTGCATTCATTTATATTATTTAATATTTCAGTATGCGTACTCATGGGCCATTTAAATTAATTTAGAATGCTATCTCTGTTAAATAGTGAACCTTTTATTTTTTGGAAGTTTTGGACGTAGTCTGGGAAATGAGTTCAGCATTTTAGTTTTAAAGGTTAGTACCGATATTTCTTCATTATTGTAATATAAGAATACGATGCTCTTTTTATACGACTTTTAAAATAAAATTCGCATATTTTATATTCATTAGTATCCCATCACGAAAAAATGAGTGCCTCCAGGGAGAGAGATATAGGAAGAAAATAGAAGAGTGGATCACAAAAAAGAAAAAGGGTGAAAGAAGTACAAGAACAATTGAAGAAACAAAACGGAACATTAAAAAAGTTCATTAAGACCTTTCCAGCGCTAAGTGACATCATATCGGGTAAAAGTGAAAGTAAAGCATTGATTTCTTCAGACGTAGGAATCGAGGTGTCAACAAATAGTGACAATGAACAGCAATTTGCCAAACACGTTCATTTCGTTGAGACTCCATCACCGAGTACGCCATCCTTTTCTTCCCGTGGTGTGAATAACGTTTCCATAAATATTAGTCACAGTCACCTTGCTGTAAGCTCTGAAAATTTTAATTTTACGTCAGACCCCGGTACATGGCCTACATTTATTACTCCTTTAATAGAAATGGGTTCGAAGTACACTGAAGAAAAAATGAGAAATTATCCACGCAACTCAGAGCACAGATGCTTTTCTGACTACCATTTTTATAGGATTTTGAAAAATGGGGAGAAGGTGAGAAGGTTGTTTTATTGTGAAGAAAAATGTCTTCTTTTGTTTCTGTTGTAAACTGTTTCCATCATCAGAGTCAAAGTCGGCATTGGCGTCTGAGGGGTTTAATCAATGCCAAGTACTATTCTATTATTCTGGATTGTACTCCAGATGTGAGCCACAAAGAGCAAATGTCAGTAATTCTAAGAATAGTTCATATTGAAAACAGAAATGTAGAAGTAGTTGAACACTTCATAAACTTTCTTGAAGTCACAGATACTACGGGAAAAGGACTTAGCCAAGCTCTACTGAAAGAATTAGATGATATGGGAATTTCATTGAAATATTGCAGAGGGCAAGGTTATGACAACGGTGCGAATATGAAAGGTCATGAACAAGGAGTTCAAGCACGAATTTAAATTTAAATTATAAAGCTTTTTTCATGCCAT
The DNA here is from genome assembly GCA_036926305.1 of Uropetala carovei. NCBI lineage: Eukaryota > Metazoa > Arthropoda > Insecta > Odonata > Petaluridae > Uropetala > Uropetala carovei. The sequence continues at coordinate 94,725 of JAXCHB010000362.1, forward strand.
GCGGAGCACACAACTTAAATTTGGTTCTCAGTGATATGGCTCAATCCTGTCCACGAGCGGTGTCATTTTTTGGTATAATTCAAAGATTCTACAATCTGCTCAAATTCCGTTGGATATTGCAGTTAAGCATCTGGATTAGGGACCTGCGAATCGCTAATTTTCTTTCGAATCGAATCTCGAATCGAATCTCGAATCGAATCTCGAATCGAATCGACAATCTCGATTCGAATTCGAATCAGAATTCGAATCGAATCGGAGGGGCATAAGACAGTTATGCATTTTTATATACTAACACCTACATAATTACAAATATGCATGCTTTTCGTGTCACATACATATGTTGAATGATGGTATAACTGATTAATGTCGTGGCTAACAACATTAGTGTGAATTTTATTTTCAAGTGATATTTGATTGGAAGATAGTTTAATTATTGTTAAAATAAGTTATTATAATATCGGTTGTGTTTGCTAATTAAGATCCGTTATGATCTCACCCGACCTTTAGATAAAGTTTGAAAATATAGAGATATGCATATTAAGCTACAGTGCAGTTTAGACTGAAACAAAGAAAACTAGAAATCGGTAGTTTAGTAACTTTAATCTTTGCAAATCCTCTTGTTCAAATTTAAAAATTAACCCATTTAATTTCGACATTTAAATATTTTCAAGCAGGTACCCTGAAAAATCGTGTACCTCGGGAAATTCTCCGATCATAAGTATTTCGAAGGAAAAACAATAAAGAATGAAAATGAAATTTGTAATTTAAGACATTCATCCTTGCTTATCTATCCCCTTGGTTAAAAAACGTTTCAGAATAAGTATTTTCTAACTATTCTCCATCCAAATTCGTCTACTAAAGCAAAGCAGGTATAGATGAGAAAATATTTTCAAATTTCTCATTTTTTCAAATTTGCATTCTGCGAATGAATTTACGAAGATTGACCTTAAAAAAAGATGTCATTATTAAATAAATGCAGGAAAAAATAAATGTGTGGAGAACACAATAATAAAAACTCAAACGATAAAATACTTTAATCAAATTCTAACAACTACAGAACATCTCTGAAATATTATATAATACACAAAGTAAAAATAAGGAAGTGAAGATTATCTACAAGCAGGAAATTAAACAAAAAAGATAATTTTTTTAAAGGTTATAACAATAAATCTTTGTTCTTTCGAGCCCAAATTAAAGTCTCTGTATTATGTCTGGAAAGATTAAAACGTTTAACAAAGTTTATTTTTATCGAAGACAGAATCTGAATCCTGATCGAAATAGCATAAAAATGCATTTAGAATCAATAAAATAGGTGATTTTATCAGTTTTATTACAATACCCATTATAAGCTACCATGACAACTCCCATTGTCGCCGAAATTGAGAGTCCAATGCATTTATATTGAGAAAAGATTTTTAACGTAATATCGTTTTTCAATTTCTGTGTGCGAGTTTGCTTTGTTTACATGACAACCTAATATTTGTTGATTATAATTGAAATATTACTAATAAATAGTTTTTAATGATATTTTTGTGTGGCGTAGTTCTCCAAAGCAAGATGTTTTTAAAACTACGTAAGTAACTTAAATAATTGGACGTAGATTTTCCACAAATTGTGATTGGATAAATCGTTTCATTGTTTCCAAAATATTGCTGATGTAAACAACTTTATTGTAACAGAATTCGTGGATGAGTGTGGATGAGAGAATCGAGCTAATGGTCTGAGGCTAATATTCACTCTGTGATTCTTAAACGTTCTCTATTTACTTTTTTGTCTTCCGTTAAATTAAATCATTTCGTAAGTTCCTTTGGTCATTTATTTTTTGATGATTATTGTGGTCTTGCTGGTTTTACTTACAGTTTTCGTTTTGAAGAAATCGTCACTAAACTTCGGATAGATATATAATTTTACTCTGTGGGTAACATAGGCTATATGGATGGCGATAAAACATTTTGAGGGAGGGAGAGCTTAAATCAATAATTATTTTCCCATAAGTTTACGCGTAATTTTCGATTTTTCACAGTGCAAGATTTTCTTCCTTTATTCATCTAAATAGGTAAATTCGGACCGGTTTTCTTCATTTTTGCTTTACTGTGTATTATGTTATTCTTGCGATGTTTACATGTTACACGGTCGAAGTTTTAGATTCCCTAAATCCGGTGAAATTCAACGGGCACTCCAGCTAGTTCTATATAAAAATTATTTAATTAGAGCTTTTTCATTTTAAAAATAAGAAATATTTACATACCTTTACGTTTACATCGTTTACACTTTCGTAATAATCAAAAGAAATTTTTATTGTATTTTTGTTTAACTGCGCATTTAAAAAGATTTTAAAAAAATATCGATCTAAAGACCCTGTCACCACCATGTACATTTTTGTAAACAATCCGTTGTCGAGCTTATATTGATAAATCGCATATCCATTCTCATGCAAATAAAATATTAAGTACGTATAATTGAAATTGCAAACAATTAAACCGTTAAACAACAGAGATACAAATAAAAATCATAAATATAATTTTGATATAATTATTTATTTAATATTTACAAATAGCATTTCACGCAATTTCATATGTATGTACTTGGATAAATAATAAGCATAGCTTCCATTTCATTGCAATTGGGATTACGCTGCCATGTTAAATCCCGTGTTATGGCAAGGAAGAATTTTATGTTCAAAAAACCTTAAAGTTTTGTGGTAAAAACCATAATTTTGGACAAATTCGGCTCGTATTTGAAATTCAACGGTAGGAAAATGAGACTTTAGTTTTTCCTCCATTTTTATGTTCAATTCTCGTCTTCGTGCCATGATTTTAAGTAATTTTAAAGTGCAAATTAAAAATACTCGACACTCAACCGTGTTTAACTTGCAGGACGCTGCAAAATACGTGACGTTGGATGATTAAATCGTTCGCCTTTTCGAAACAAAGAGACAGACAGAGGGAAACGAAATCTTGACCATTCCCTAAGTTCTATATATATAATTTCTGAAGTGTCTGTCCGTCCGTCCGTCCGTCCCCCCCTCTACCTCGAAAACCGTTTGTCGTAGAGATTTGCAGTAAACTGCGTTTTGTTTCTACAGGCCAGGAGGTCCCTAGAAAACTATTCTCAATTTCCTAAAGTCCCGGGTTCGATTCCAGGAGATTATTATAAGTTTAAAAGTTTACACGTGATTTTCCAGTTTTCAGAGTGCAAGGTTTTTTTCCTTCATTCGTTAAAATACGTAAATATGGACCGATTTTCTCCGTTTTTGATTTATTCGACGGCTAAAACTCTCAGTTATCCTATTCTTTCAATGTTTATACCCTACGCGGTCGACATTTTCGGAAATACACAATTGTTTTCGAAATTTGCCGATTTTTTGTTCTCCTTCGGGACGTTGCCAAGTCGACCTTCTGATTCAGTTACCATCGATTAAACGTTCATATTTACGTAAAAATGGAATCCTTAAGTTAGTAAGATCATTATACGTTACAGTTTTGCTTTAATTAAAGTTTTATTGTTATAAATATAACAATGGATGTATTCATTAAGATAATGATTTAACTCGAGAACATTCAGTAAGATTATTTTCTGTGACTAGGACGCGTTTATCTTAGGTTGTGGTAGAAAATCATATTTATTTTTTAAAATACTGTATCTGAGTATTCAACCTTTTGGAAATACCAAATGTTTTTGTTTTCGTGACTGAAGAGACCAAGAATCACCTTGTCAGTGGAAATACGCGTAAGACTGTGCCATTTCATTACGAAGGCTTTAGTGAGGAGGAATCTTCCTAAACCCCGGTAAATTTATACTCCGCATTATTCTACAACCAATTGTTTCAGCGCTTACTTTTTTAATACTTTCGCCTGGCTTAAGTGGATAAATAATTATTTTCTGTGGCGTCGCTTTTACAAGAGTTATGTTTTGTGATTGATTAAGTGGATGACATTTCCTGTGAATTACAGAAAGTTCACATCTTTCTTTTCCCAATATTTGCTTTCTTTGAGGTGTTAAGATCCAGTTTGACTCCCGGTCTTAGCAGTTCTATTCTTCTGTTTCCTCATTTCACATCACTACAGTTTATGCCTGTCGCGTAAGAATCTTCCGATCACTAATTATTTCAATTTAATTACTGTGCCGCATCAATTTACTCTCTACCATAACTTATAAAATACAAATTTCTGATTACCTACGGATAACATTTTTTTAAATATGCGCACACTGCCTTTCCCTCAGTGAGATTCTGACACGCAAACCTTACATTGGGAGTCAAATATCTAAGTATCCTATACTGTGCTAGGGTAAAATATGAATTATTAACATCAACTTATTTTACAAACTCATTATTTTTTTATGATTCAATTTAAAATTAAACGCGCAAATTTTGCGAGGGCTCAGCTAGTGTAAATATTAAATCTACTAAATTTGGCTGTTCTAGCTTGTATCGTTTAGGAATTTCATGAACAAACATGCAAATATACATACAAACAAATTCTTTAAAATATATAGTAGAGATAAACAATATACAAATTAAAATTAACGAACAAACTTAAAAATATTTCATCCATTATCATTTTTTAAAATTTAAGAGGATGCCACAGACACTTGACGCGAGTATTCTTATTTTAAGTTAGGAGTGATATTTTTCATATCGAAAACATTTCAGCGTCAATTCCAAAGATTATCACGACTTCATCAAATTTAAACATTGTATTACTTAATCATACAGCGTTGTTAATTAAAATATTTGCAGTCTGGCTTTTTATTATTCAAAATTTCTAAATATTTATATTACTATTGTTCACGACCGTATTTATTTGAAAAATGGATATTAGCCTTAAGATTGTTATATTTTTATGTCCAATCCCGGAATATTTGCCTATTTCTGTTTTTCATTTGCAATTGCCATATAATACTTAGCCTCTTTATCCTCTAAATACGGTTAGGCACTGGAATTTTACTTCATTAAATGATTAAGTTACGTGGGAGTCGACTTAGGCATCCGTAGGGATCAGTTCCATTACGTAGGGCGATTCACTAACAGCTCTAAAAAACAGTTGGACACAGCTTTGCCTTCAAGAATTTGTATTTAAGATGCACGATACCCTTTCGACCTATGAATGAACAAATTCTTTCTTTTTTCGCGTAAGTTTCGTGAGAAAATGTTTGACGTTGAACCTTTCCTATTTCATTTGAAAAAATTTCGTCGGCAAACAAACAGCGGCACTTTCAAACTTTCCCTTTCTTTAGCCAATAACATAATTTCACTGTCACCTGCCATTTTGTGTTTCTCCCAGCTTCCTTTAACAGATGTTTCGCACGTTACTTAATTCTGTGTTTATTTGAGGAAACCGCATTCCTCGAAGTAGTCGAAGATGATCCGCGTGGGCGATATTCCACGAGGAAGTTAATATCCCAGGAAGGGTGGCGAAAGGTTTTAAGGTCTCGGAGGTGTTGGAAAGTCGACGAAACTTTGTTAGATCCGGATTAAATGCGTGAATATGGAACGCGTGTACTTTGTATATCGAGATGAATTTGACGATTAATGGGAGATTGAATGGAAGGGAATAAAGGCGGCAAAATATAAATATAATCGTGAGGGGGATGGCGGAGGAAGAAAGGGTGTATTACTAAACCATAGAGAATGTTCCTCACCAATTTAAATTTCAAAGGAAAAAGTAAAGCTATCGAATGCAGAAGGAATTATTTGCAACCGCGTCGACGTCTCTATTATCAAATAACTACTTCGAAGAAAAAGTTTACCAATGTCTAACTGAAGCAGAGTTTAACAAATTAACAATATCTTCTAACGATCTAATAATTCCCCATTTGTAAAGCGATTTTAAAAATCCATTCCAAATACTTGTCCTGAATAATAATACATTTAGTTTAATAATTTATTTAGTATGCAAATAACGCAACGATGCGTCTAAATTACATAGGAAAGGACGCATATTCAAAACCTATCTATAAAATCGAGAATATTTCAACGAATGCTATCATTGTGCATTCATGCTGCGTTCTTTACAATGGTCGTTCATCTCTTGTTTTCGTCGACTATTGAAACTTTTGGCGTGAGAGGAATTGGAGATTGAGCAAAGCAAGCCATTTCTAATCGGAATATGGCGTTGATTGAGGTTCTGATCACCTTCTTCCACTCCAATACCTCACTCCAAATTCATCCTCGGTCGCAGGTCATTCGATTTCTCCCCTCCCCTCCCTCCTATTCATTCCCTCCCCTCATTCATTCCCTCCCCCCATTCATTCCCTCCCCCTATTCATTCCCTAACTCCTTCTCCTCCTCCTACCGTACCAAACCTATTCTAATGGACTCTCTGTTTCACACTCACTCTCTTTATCTCCCTCCCTCCGCTGACCGCTATTATAACTAGCTCCTCTCTTCACCACCTACATTTTCTCTCTCCTTCTGTAGCATTTAAGCATTTCCTGTGCTGCAAACAGGTTGGACGTTTGTTATGCGTTCCGCAATGCGATGGTCGCCGTTTCGAATCCCATTGAAACCTGGATTGGGATGTTATCGTTATCAAAGTTTCATTTTTAGTGTTCCGCGAATTTGGATTATGGTGTTCGGAAAATGATCTGCACACACCACCCCGCTTGAATCGCATCCCTCTTCCATTTTCATCTCGGCTCTAAAGACTTTCCATTGACTTCCACCTCTCTCTTTCTCTCTCTTTCTCTCCTTCCTCTCTCTATCCTCTCTTTTCTCTTCTCTCTCTCTATCCTCTCCCTTCTCTCTCTCCCACTATCGCCATCCGCTCCTCTCTTGCATTTCCTCCTCTCTCCACCCACCTCTTTATTCTTCCTCTTCATGGTTTCTATCTCTCCCTCATTTTTCCTCTCTTCCATCATCTTTTTTCCCTCTCTCCCCCTCATCATTCCCTCTCTCCTTCTCTTGTATGCTTGCCCTCTCTCTCTCTCCCATCCACTTTTAAAATATGGCTTCCTCCTCCTCTCTCTCTCTCCCTCTCCCTCTCTCTCCCTCCCTCTCTCTCTCTCTCCCTCTCTCTCTCTTCTCAGTCCTTTTGTTCCTTTTCGAGGTCGTATATTTTAATGCGAGTTATTAACGCCAGGAATAACAAATGAACTAACGCACCCACCGTAGGAGGAAGGGGTTTCGGTGTGCGTGCGTGTGTGTGTGCGCTCACTCTCATGCTACGGAGATAAAGAGAAGGGAGGGAATGGATGGGACGGAGGGTGGAGGGGGGGGAGACCTGAGAGGGGAGGAAAAGAGGGGAAGAATATGGAACTCTCCAAAGAGATGAGAGTGGCGTAGCAATCTCTCTTTGCTCTTTACTCTTTCTTACGCTCTCTCTATGTCTCTTTCTCTCCCCCTCTCTCTCTCCCTTCTTGTGTACGTGCGTGTGTGCATGCTACCTTGACGGAATATTGACAAATTGGACGAAAACACGCGCGGCCCATTACACCGCTCTCTAGATTTTGTTGCGATAACTTCCGAATATAGCTAATTAGTTATTTTATGCTGTGGTTCTCTAATGTCTATCATTTATTCACTATGCGCGGCGTTTACTTTTCACCTTTCTCCAGTGAAAGAATCTTCTGCGGATATGAATAATTTTTTCTGGCACTTGAATAGTTTCAATCATTTTATCATAAACGAAGAGGAACTTTTCATACAGAGGCCTATAAAACATTCATCGCAATGTTTTTCCTGCATTATTTAATAAATCATTTTCAATTGGTTTAAAAAACTAACATAAATGCTGTATTTTCGAAAAGATTAAAGTTTGTTGCATTGTGTTGCAGAAATGTAAATCCTTTTTGTTCAATAAGCGGTATTCCTCATTCATGTGATGGTATTTGGTTAAATTACCTTATGCTTTTAGCAATCTACATATCTTAATGCGATTTAAAAACTTAGTTTCCATTGGGTTAGCAGTGACGGCTTTTATTATCACTTTTATCCATTGCTAGGGAAGTTTCAAAAAGTTTCTCATAGCTACACCCTCTGCGTTTTACGTATATACAAACACACAGACACGCACGCCCACACACACACACACACGCCCTCTGGAATGAAAAAATTGATACAAGTGGCGCCCATGTATTTCAGCCGAGTTTTGCGAGTCTCCCTAAAATTTTCCTCTTTTCCTCTCCCCCTCCTTTCTTCCTTTTATCCCAGAATCCTTTTCACCCTTTCAGAGAGAGAGAGAGAGAGATACGCCGAAATGTGTTGCCCTTTTTCACTCTCTCTCTCCTTCCATTGTTAATTATTTTTTCAGATCACGTCCTCTCTATCCTTGTATCTCCCCCTATCCCCCTTCGTAGGTACTCACAATCCGATCTCCCTTGCCTCTCTCTCCCTAATTTCATCCCTCTCTTTCCACATCCCTCTCTTTCCTCCTTTCATCCCTCCCTATAGTAGGCTCTCCCTCTCTCTCCTTTCCTCTTTTTATCCCTCTCTCCCATCCCATCTTCATCTCTCTCCTCTTCCTTACTCGCTTCAAAGCACTTTCACCCTTCGCGCTGAAAATCATAGATTCTCTTCCCTTTCTCCGGTAAACTCTATTCCGCAGACACATCTCCCCCCTCCACATTCTTCTCTTTGAATAAACGACACTCTCTTTCTCTCTCGTTTGGCCCGCAATAGTTTTCTTCCAAATTATATTTACCTCTTAAATTTTCTTTACTTTTTATTATTTTTTATTATTATATTCGTCCCGTCCGTTCGTCTTTCAATTAATATTATATTTTATATTATATACATATACATATTACAATTATTCCTGAAGGATAAAACGAGCACCAAATTACGCAACATCACTTTCATCATTATCTTACATTTTTACTTTCTCATATACACTAAGTATATCGAGAAAGTATTGTTTTTGAGAAAAAATTCGACCTCGAGATTTTTACGGAAATACATATACGCTTTAGTTGTCGCTGAATCCGAAAAAGTGGTTTTCGCAATGCCATCTGTCTGTCTGTCTGTCTGTCTGTCTGTCTGTTACTAGCTCTGGAGCCTAGACGGTATAACGAAAATGAATGAAATCTCGTACTTAGGCATTTTATCATACAGAGCAGAGTATATGAAGAAATGGTTGTCATTGCTTAATAATTAAGGGTAGTTTATTCTACGCATTTTTAACAACAATTTGATTTTCTCAAAAACGGCTATAACGATTTTGATCAAATTTCGTATAGTTATTTAAGTTGATGTTGATAACGATTCTACATTCTAAATTTGGTAAAAATAAACTCAGCGATGCAGTCTGATGATGCTTAGAGACATCCGAATTAAGCATTTCATTTTCACTTAACCCTCTTTGGCACTAAAATCCTACCAAGGGAGGATACGCCTGTACACCACACTATTTTTTTCACTTTCTTCTTTCAAATGCAAAGCAAAGTGTTTTTAAATATTGTGAGATAATTACAATACACCCAGACCCCCCTTTGCGTCGGTGTTACGTTCTTAAAAAACACGACGCAAACTGAAACGACGCAAATCGAAATACAATTTCCCATAAGAAACCATAGGAATATCGAAGAGATGTACCGGCACTACAATTTTCAAGAAAGAATATTTTAAGAAATTGAAAATTAATCATCATTTGCCTTTTCAATTATGAAATAAAGGAATGAATTGAAATAAATAGAAAAATAAATTTATTTTTCAACATATAAACATAAAAGAACAACTTACACTAAACTCAATAATTTAATGAGGAACTAATTTGCTCAGACTCTGAATATGTAGGCTTTGAGGTTCAGACGCCTTCCTATTCTTTTTTCTTCAAATATTAATCTAAAGTCTGATGAACAGCTCCTTTTTTTGGGCCATGAAAATTTCCTTGTAGCAACTGATATAATGCGCTATCGCCCGTGCTACTTTTGGACTTCTTTCCCTGTCAGGATCGTCATTCGTAAAAGTCTCAATAGCTTCTTCGATAAAACTCAGGACTTTGGAGATTCGTTTTAAAGTTAAAGTTAGTTGAGTAGGAATTTCTTCCGAACTGTATTGCTCGTTAGCTGTTTGTAAATCCAGCTGCATTAACCCTTCGTTGCCCATTTCCTGATTATGTGAGGCAAACAATTCATCTATGTCACTTTCGTCCATTCCCTCGAAGTTAGATTCTGTAGCTAAGTTAGCTATTTCTTGACGAACCGTGGGCAATTTATCAACTTCTACAATGGCCCCATCGCTGTCTTTTATGTTATGCACACATTCTGGCCATATTCTGCGGCAAACACCATTCATACATCAAGGTTTCACCTCCTCCCACGAGCCTGAAATTTTTTTTATGGCATTCATCATGTTGAATATTTTCCAAAACTTCTGCATAATATGCTTATCTTGTCCATCAGTAGCATTTAGAAGTTGTTTAAATGTACGTCGGAGGTAATAACTTTTAAATGTTGAAATTACTCCCTGATCATTTGGCTGGATCAATGATGTGGTATTAGGAGGCAAAAAAATAAACTTTACGTTTTCTGATAAGTCATCAAGGTAAACTGGGTGACCAGGAGCATTATCTAATAGAATTAATGTCTTAAAGTCTAAGTTCTCGTTAGTGCAGTAGGCTTTCATTTCAGGAATAGCATGAGTCAAAACCCAGTCTTTAAATAAAACCGCTGTAATCCAGGCTTTTTAATTTGCTGTCCATTGGACAGGAAGTCTATCCTTTGAATAGCCATTCGTAGCTCTGGGATTTTCCGAGTGGTAGACAAGAAGAAGTTTAAATTTAAAATCTCCCTCTGCGTTACCACCTAAATGAAGAGTAAGTCTATCTTTGCTAGCTTGAACTCCTGGTGCAGATTTCTTCCTTTTTGCGATATAAGTTTTATTTGGTAGACGTTTCCAAAATAAGGCAGTCTCGTCCACATTGAAAACTTGTTGGGAGTATAGCCGCCTTCACGAATTATCGCTTTCAGCCCTTCGGAGAAATGCCCTGCAGCTGCGTTATCTGCATTAGCTGCTTCGCTCTTTAGTGAAATGCTGTGTAGATTTGCGCGAACTTTAAACCGCTCAAACCAACCCTGACTAGCTTCAAACGTTTCTTCCTTATATGCGCTTTTCATTCATCACTGGGCTAAAAATAAATAAATAAATAAATAATAAAAATGTAAACTGAAAATAATAATAGTACTCATACGTTTATTAATCTAATAAATTTTACATACCTTTTACGTAAGGCGATAGAACCACAAAATAAAGTTTCTCTGTATTATACAATGCAACAGTACACACTAAATCTACGCGTAAAAACTAAACCAATGAATGACAAAGCCACGTCTCAGTATAAGTTCAGTAAAGCCACTTTGATCTTTCGGTGATAGGAAAATGTCACAGTTTATCACGCAGTCGTTTACAGTCTATCGTGTTAGACGTATGCTAGTTCACTGGCTGATATATCCCTTCTCTAGACGGTCCGTTCTTGAACAGTTTGGCAGTAAAATAACGAAATAGGGGAATCCCCAAACATACCTAGAGCTACTACCCGTTCGGTTTTCGCCCGAACAGTTCGGCAATCAAACTATTTGTTCGTTGTTCGTACTGAACACAGAGATTTTCAGTAAAGTTTATCAAATTTAAGCTTAATAAAATTCGAAAGTTGTTTTACTGATTGTTTAACATACCACAACGATGCAAATGGAGAATTTTACGACTCAAAGCAAAAGTTTGGTTTTTATTGTTTAACAACGCAACTTCGAGAATGACGCAAACCGAAACGACGCAAAGCGAGGTCTGGGTGTATTAGGAAATTATGCCTCCCTGAAAGTAAAATCGTCAGCATAAGAGTTTTATTTAAAATAAACCATTTTGGATATTGTGGTTGGCCTACATCGGTGTGGTTGTGGTTTCATAAAGGTAAATGTCCTCTTTCCCCCAAAAATTTCAACTGTCTTCAACTTACAACAGTTTTCAAATATATACATAATGATAAGAAGTGAAAACTGATAATCCCAATAAAATTACTTTAAAAAAACCTAGAAGGGGTCAGGTAGCACACCAAATCCATAAGCGATTTAATGCCGCAAATCACTGTTTGAATATCTACTTTACCGTCAAACTAATGAAGAAGTATGTAAGACTTCATTTATAAAAGGTGTAACTAATAGCAAGAGAGTTGATGGAAGAGCATAGAAAAAACTAGTAGATAGTAGGGTGTGCGGCTGCTGCATCCTCCGTTGGCTGTATGAGGGTTAAGAAATTCGTCTAAAATTCACAATACGAATCTTCTGGTGTTGTACGAATGGAAAAGTACAAATGGTTTTTATGCTTCAGCCGCGACCAAATTCTAAAAATAACTACATAACGGCGCATCGAGGAAGACTTCATTCATTTATCGGCAAAAGTCGCACGATGATTCCATCGACGCCATGCGGAGAGGGCCGATAAATTACTCAATATATTAATGTTGGCGGGTATGATAAGTGCGGCTTTTTAAGATATGGGCCGAGGGCGGAAAAGGGTGTAATCCCAAGATCAGGTAGGGGCGATAAGGAGATTGTGAGAGATGGGGGAGGTCAATGGGGAGGAGGAGGGAGGGGTAGGGAGAGGGTGTGGGAGGAGTAAAATGCTGACGATGGAGATTTGGTGATGTAAGAAGAGGGTTAGGTGAGAGAAGGGATGATTGTCTCATTAGTTAGTGTCACCGGATATCAATAGAGGGGAGTGGCTGTCTTCAGAGGGATTGGAACGACGCTGAATGACATTAAATCTTACGAGAGCACCTGAACAATGGCGATGTCTGTATCACATAAAGGGAATTATTAATTAGGTACAGAGTTATTTCGACCATCGTAGGTTAATGATGATGGTTATGTGTCTTTTGCCTCTTAGCATAAAGTAATCAGGTAGATATTTCTAGATTTTAATCGGAATTTTCTACCTGTCGTTACTAGTCTAGTTATCATTTTCTGGAGTTCCTTTTCCTTTCTTGCTAGAAGTACTTGATCATCCGCGTATTTCAATATTCCTATAATCCTTCCTCTGATTTTGAAATCTCCGGTGCCTTCTAACGCTTCCTGCATTAGCCTCTCTCCATATATATATTGAATAGGATCTTACTCCTCTACCGATATGTACTCCGTCGGTGGCTGCATTCTCCAACTTGACCTTTACAACGTGATTGGCATATAGATTCCTGATCAGTCTCCTGTCTTTCCAGTCTACACCTATATCCTTTAATATCCTCATCAGCAGTACCCAATTTACTCTATCAAAGGTCATCTGCCATTCGACGAAACATATGCAGATATCTTGGATTTACTTTGTTACCCTTTCTGATGTGATTCTCACAACACCGATAGAATCTCTGGTTCCTCGTTCTTTTCTGTAGCCGAGTTGATCTTCCCATAGCATTACTTCGGCCTTTTTCTCTAGTCTTTTATTAAGAATCCTCGTGTGACACTGCATATCCTTTGGGTTCTTCTTTAGAGGGATCATTGTTATTTGTGGGAAATCCTGATGCCACTCTCCCAAGTCGTAAATCTTGTTAATTAATTTCGTAATCACTTTTAGTCCTTCCGATCCCATGACTTTAAGTACCTTTGCAGGTATTCCATCGCTGCCTGTAGCTTTTCCTTTCTTCAGTTCCAGTATCGCCTTTTCTACTTCGCTTTTCATAATACTCGGTCTCAAGTTGTCTTCTTCAATGTTATCCTCTTCTTCCAGTTATATTTGTACCTAACCTGCCTGCTTGCTGTATAGTTCCTTAATGTATTCTTCCCATATCTGTGCTACGTCATTTGGTTCTGCGACTATCTTCCCATCTGTATCATAACTCCTTTACTATGAATTCCGTTAGGCTTCTTATCTTCTAATTCCAGTGCCCGAGCGTACATCATATCGTACCGTCATGACTTCTCCATCTGTTGTACTTCCTCACATTTTTCTTTTATCCAAATTTCCCTAGCTTTATCTGTTACCCTTCTCAACTCATTGTTTATGCATCTATAATTGGCTCTACCTTATTCACTATTAACGTTTTTCCATTTTCTTCTCTCATCCATTTTCTCCAGCATTTCCTTAGTGATCCACTGTTTTCTAATTTTCTTCTCTTGTTTCCCAACATCTTTATTCAAGGTATCTTTGATGTTGGCTTTAATTTCCTCCCATTCTGTATCCACGGTCTTCGGATTGTTTTCCAAATTTCTAAGGCGTTCTTCCAATTTCGTGCTGAATGAGTCTTTCTTTTCTTTCAGTTTTTCTAAGTCCCAAGCCTGTCTTTCTCTTCTCGTTTTCCTTATTTGTTTCAGCTTTGTAGTTACATCGACTATTAGAAGGATTTGAACTGAATGAATGTCCTCTCCCAGTAATGTCTTAGCATTCTTTACGCTGTTCCTGAATCTTTGTTTTACTAGAATGTAATCTATTTGGCAGCTCATTCTATCTCCTGGGCTTTTCCATGTGTACAGCCTTCGTTGATGATTTTTTAACCAATTATTAGTCACTACCAGATCGTTATAAACACGGAATTCTAACAGTTTTTCTCCTCGTCGGTTTCTTTTCCCAAGTCCGTGTTGACCGACAAAATTTTCTTCTTGTCCTTCACCAACTATGCTGTTCCAATCTCCCATTATTATGCAGTTTACCTTTCCTCTTCCGTCTTCTTCGTAAATGTCGTCAATTTGTTCATACATCTCCTCTATTTCTTCTTATTCATGATTGGATGTTGGCATATATACCTGGTTTATCAAAATGTCCACTTTTAGCTTTGTTGCCCGAGTCAAACTGCCTTTCTCCTTCCCATCTAGCTTCGCTCAGCCCTATTATATCAATCCTATTTCTTCTAATTTCTTCTTTCAGGTTCTCTAGCTTTCCTGCCTTCCTCATGGTTTTTACATTCCAAGTACCTAAGCGTAAGTTACCTTCGACAAATGCTTTCCTCAAGGTAGTCCCCGCCCGGAGATCCGATTGGGGGACTATTTTACCTCCGGAATATTTTACCTCGAGAGAACTCATATTGTCCAACCATATAATCATTAATAGGGAATTTTAATGTGGTAGTTTCCCTCTTGCTTTCCACATCGCAGTACTGTAGCCCAGTGGTTATCAGGCAGACCTGCCATGCGAGCCCCTCCGTTCGGATATTTGTTCGCCGCGACCCCCTGTGATTTTTTCAGAAATAATAAAAACATAAAAAATAGGCTCACGTATCTGGTGTACATTTACCAGTCAGTGTTCAGTCATGGACAACTGTACGTTGCTTTTTCACGGGTTTCTTGCTTGCAAGACATAAATGTAAACATTTCATAGGCATAATTACACAAGAAATGAAGCTGGATTTGGCGAAAGTGATATGTATGATAGGAAATACAATTATCGTTATATTTGAATTCAATACGTTCGGAAACGGATTGTTACAAGCAAATATGATTAATTGTTAAGAAAAGCTGATTGTAATTTAAAAAGTATCTACTATATATTTTAAAGAGTTTGTATGTTGTGCTGTAGAAGCTTCACTAAATCCGTTGAAATTCAACGGGAAATTCTGCTAGTCTAAATTGAAGGATTTATAGAATGAGAAAAATGTCAGTTGGCATAGCTCTCACTGCTCGCGACCCTTCCAAAATTGTCTCGCGACCCTACGTTTGAGGACCACTGCTGTAGCCGATCAAATCACGCCTACAGCTCTATTGGATATGGACCCAGCCAACATCATTTGTTTTCGGCTCTATACCATATATACTGACAGTACTGCTGCCTACTGCCAGGCACCGATGATAGTTATTTTTAAACCTCCATTCGCGAGGATCGAACCCCGGAACGTTGTAACTACACCACCAGTGCTTGAGCTTAATAACTTTTAAATCAATTGAATAAACTATTTAATTTCTCTTTAATCTGTCAAATACAATATTAACTTTCACATTGCGTACCGTAAGTTAATAATAAGGGCAGACATTTGAATCCTTTCCATATTCATAGTTTCTCAAGTTTTCATTGTTTCAAGTTTTATCCGGATAATGTTCCTCATTAATGTACTGTTTTGAAATCCAGGAACATACCGAAACAACTACCTATGTTAGAAGAGCAACTATTCACAACGGATCAGCTATTGGCAGTTGAAGCCTATTGACTACTAATCAACTAGTGAACATAGAGAAAAACTTTCGAAAAAAGTTTCGTCTCCTTTCGTGTTCAGAAAAGCATTGCGGTCAATCTCAGAATGCGAAGACAAGAAGCTATTCAGTAAAAGCACTTAGACGTTCATCCATTAAAGCACTGCTTCATCGAAACATTTAGTTCATACCTGTTTTCAAGAAAAAGAATAATAAGAATTCAATAAAAACAGTCAAATCGAATTTCTCATTTTCCTAAACATATTCTTCCACGCATAAAAATCTCGGCGAGAGACGGTTTACGTTAATTCGAAACCAACAGAGGCAGAAATTTTCTCGTAATTTTTTCAGCTTCGTTTCTTCTCCCGGTCGAGTGAATACGCAATTTAAACTCAAATCCCAGGCTTCAAATATATTCGCGCACGTGTTTTATTAAAAATTTAATAACGACCGTTATTTATTTTCATCGTTTGACACGCAAGATCCGATTTTCCTGAATAAATTTCTCTAACCCGATCCTCTTTTTTTAACAATCGCTCGAGTGTAAATCACACGTGTCCATGAATACAGGATCCACTTCCGGCGTCCTCCACCTCGCCACCCCCACCACGCCCTCTCCCCGTCATTCAGAACACTCCCCCGTCGTCTCCCGCCACGCCACGAGCGGCAGCCTCCCAAACTTTCTGCTCTCCCTGTCTATTGCGTGTCGTAAAACACGTGAACGGACCGCTGCGTCTCTTTCGTTATTCTTTTATTTTCGATTCCATTTAGCTGAAAAAAGAATCGGGACCAGATTTCTTTTTGAATGGTGTCGGTTGTTAATACGAACTACAAATCACTTTCTATTACCCAAACCATCGAGACAATAAAAAAATAACACGGAATTCGATTCGAGAAGAAACGAGTTCATTACACGTGGACATATTTTCTGTCTTCATGTTCCATTCATTTAATCCTATGAGCATATTTGCCATTACTCAACTTATTATTAGTAAATTTCGCTATTCGAATAATCAAATTAGCATAGTACTTTTATTGCTCTGATATATATATATTTCGAACAAACTCTTAAATATGAATTTATCCCTCCCTCTTTTCCTCCCCTACCTACATATATTCCTCCATTCCCTCTATTCCTCCTCCCTCTCATCACTCTCCTCCTGCATCGCCCCTCCCTCCGTTCCTCCTCTCCCTCCGTTCCTCCCCTCCCTCTGTTCCTCCTCTCCCTCTGTTCCTCCTCTCCCTCCGTTCCTCCTCTCCCTCCGTTCTCCCTCCGTTCCTCCTCTCCCTCCGTTCCTTCCCTCCATCCGTTCCTCCTCTCCCTCTGTTCCTCCTCTCCCTCTGTTCCTCCTTTCCCTCCGTTCCTCCTCTCCCTCCGTTCCTCCTCTCCCTCCGTTCCTTCCCCTCCTCCATCACCCTCCCTATTTCTCTCTGATCTCTCCCTCCATCGCCCCTCCCTCTGTTCCTTCCCTCCCTCCGTTCCTCCTCTCCCTATGTTCCTTCCTCCTGCACCATCACTACCTCCTCTACCCTTCTTCCTTTCAATTTTTCCCCTCACCTTGTTTTCATGGCGCTCGAATCTCTTCTGAGAGGTTTCCGAAGAGATAGTGCAGGCGCCAGGTGAACCCAAGTGCCCCAAATTATTCTCGAATTCCATAAAACGTAGAGAGAGAGAGAGAGAGTATGAAGGAACCTTAACTCACTGCTCTCTATCTCTATCTCTATCTCTATCTCTCTCTCTCTCTTTTTCTCTCTCTCTCTCTCTATTTCTCCTTTATTCCTCGATGATTTAAAAACGCTATGCTGTTCGACCCTCTTCACTTACGTAACTAAAAAGCCGTATATTACTTCCATGTCTCACCGTTCCATTCGCCTTATATATGTATCTACTTGTTGATGCCTCATTCTTCAGTGAGACTCTTTCCTTCTTCCTAGAAATCGGAATACAAGTGTATTCGAAAATCCCGATGCAGTTTCAATGTAAACGTTTTTTTCTAACCCACACACTTCTCTTTAAAGACATATTTTGAATCGATTGATTTATATAATTGTACAATCTTCCATATAAACACTCGTGTTTTAAATGTCCCTCTGTTTTATTTCGAATAATATTTATATGTTTTTACGATTTATATTGAAAAACAGTACCCTAGGGGGCACTGCTCCCAGAGAGAACCTTTTTTGCTGCACGCCACACCTTCATCACTATGCTTAAAAACATCGCGGCACACCAAATCATCCTTAATTAATTTCACAACATAAATACACATTTTTAAAGAAAAAAACTAGCATAAAACCAATAAAATCGCAATTATATTACATTGTTATGGTTGGTAAAGTAATATTCAAGTAATTGTATAATTTGATTGTAAGTAAAGTACATACACAATTCGCGTGCAAAAATGTTGTGCTCTTCGACGGAAAATTTAGTCTTGCCTTTTTGGTACCAATGGCTCAATCATTGAACTTGAGATACAAGAACTTATTCATCTCGGTTTTTTAAACAATCCCTTTTAATATTTTTAATATGAGCCGTTGACGAACAATTAAATTCGCATAAATACGTTGTTGAATTTGAAACGTCATAGAGAAGGCATACTCAGATATTGAAGGATGTTCACCTTTAGCTTTTAGTCAAAATAAAGATGGAATACTAATTTTAAGTTGTATGATCGTTGCTAAGGTCTATCAATTCCTCTCGTAGTTTCAGGATGAATTCATTGGATGATAAAATGTATGGGAGCGCTTTTGTGAAAATTAAATATCTTCTGACTGGGCGGCAAAATAGTGCCTTCCTCGCGGCACATTAGTGTGTCGCGGCACACCGGTTGGACAGCACTTCCCTAAGGTATTCACAGGCGCCTTAGCATGAATCTTGCGTTTTTTGTAAGCTCCTTCTCAAATTCTTATTTTGTATTCGAAGACTTGGATCAGATTCCACTAACCTGCAAATTCCATATACGTATCGTCACCTTCTTTGTTTCCTAAATACCGCCATTACGAATAGCGCCCATTTATTTACTTAAAATTCGGTAGTCGATCCTCGCGTTCTCATCCTGTTTTATCTCATTCTCCAGCGATCGGCCGCTTTCAATCTCTCCTCGCTTGGGGTTCATTCATCTCCGCCCTTGTGTTGTTCTTCTCCCTTCCCCTCTCTCTATTTCTTATACACTCCATCTTTCTATTTCCAGCCCATCTTCTCCACGCTCTCTTTCTACTTTCTCCCACCGCTCTCTTTCTCTCTCTCTCTCTCTCTATCCATACCACATACACTTCTTGCCCCATCAATTCTCTCCCCTTTCAATACGATATCCTCTCCTGCGCATCCTTCCAGGTCATTTTTCCATTTTTACGCTTTCCTCCGTTGCGTGTTTTATGTTTTGTTTATTCTCTTGCGTATGGCGTGGAGGGGAAGGGAAAAGGGTACAAGGGGGCGGGGCGGGGCGGACGAGGGTCGCGGGGATTTTGTGTGCGGGTCCGGTATTACCCGTAAGATATTTATGGCAGTCGGCCGAAGGAATAGGGCAATAGGGGTTGGGGAGGATGACGCCGTCCGAGGGTATGGGGAAACCCCTCCCTTACATTCGGGAATAATAGATGAGGAGGGGGGCTGAGATGGAGACCTTGGTGATGGAGCCGTCTTTTTCCCATCGACAAATAAACCCGCCTCTCTCCCTCTCTCTCCTTTCTCCCTCCTTTACTTTCCCCACCTCTCCTTTTCTCACCACTCTCCCTTTCTGTTTCTCCCCCCCCCCCCATTTCCCCCACCAGTCTCCTCCCCCTCCCAGCGCGATCCCCCTTTCCAGTTTCTCTCCCATTCCTCCTTTTTCTTTCTCTTGCCTCCCTAAGCTCCTCCCCTCCACATCACCCACAGTTGCTGGAATTCTCTTCGATCAGTTCCTCTCTCTCTCTCTCTCTTTCATACTTTATTCTCGCTTTCTCCCCCTTCTTCCGTTACCCATCTCCTTTCATCCTCCTCCTTTGCCATTCTTCCATTTGTTCTAAACCTTTCTGAAACTCCTCCATCTTTACGCTCTACTTCCGAAGTCACCGCTAGAGGCCCACTTACAAAATTCAACATGGCCGACGGTGTTTGGAAGGGATTACGTTTACATGTGCACGCGAAGTTACTGTTGCTTGCTATACTGGATCTTTTTGCGAAGAATGACGGGAAGTTCTTCAAGACACGGTGAAATAGTCTTATTGTTAGTAAGATTATTTTCTACTTGGAAATATTTCATTTTACTTTCTCATACTAAGTATCGAGAAAGTATTGTTTTCGCGAAAAAATTCGACCTCGAGATTTTTACGGAAATACACGTTTTAGGTGTCGCTGAATCCAAAAAAGTGGTTTTCGCAATGCCGTCTGTCTGTCTGTCTGTTACTGGCTCTGGAGCCTAGACGGTAAAACGAAAATGAATGAAATCTCGTACTTAGGCATTTTATCATACTGAGCAGAGTATACATAGAAATGGTTGACATTGATCAATAATTAAGACTAGTTTATTCTACGCATTTTTAACACAATCCGATTTTCTCGAAAACGGCTTTAACGATTTTGATCAAATTTCGCACAGTTACTTGTGTTTACGTCTTCAATAATACCGTAGAGTTGATATTTCTCGAAAAATGAATATAAAGCTAGTTTATTCTTGGGCATCTTTAACAATAATTCGATTTTCTCAATAACGGCTTTAACGATTTTGATAAAATTTCGTATAGTTACTCAAGAAAAAATTTTCAATAATACTACGTATTTCACTTTTCTCAATGAATGAATATAAGGCTAGTTTATTCTTGGGCAACTTGAACAAAAATTGGATTTTCTAAAAATAGGCGCATACGATTTTCATTTTCTAAAGACAACTAAACGACGCATGAGTACCCATATATGAGAAAGTTTGTACAATGTATGTTGTACCGATTTTTTTGGTACTGTCAAGGTGTATACGAGTTAAAAATTGGAATAGGATGATTTTCAACGATTTTTTGTACAAATCGCTTATGTATTCACTTTGTGCGTGTATTCTTCCGTCCGTCTGACTGTGCAGACGATATCTTTGAAGCGATTCGACATAGAGAAACCAAAATTTCAGGAAATGTTACTACATATGAGAGTTACATGTGGCAAGAATTTGGTGGATTCAGGATCAGCCGCTGGGAGCTAATTTTGCCCCATTATTAACCCATACGAAAAGCACGTGAATCGGTGCTGTGGTTTATATATTTGATTTTTTAAATTATTTCCCTTCAAGATTCGAAATCAGGACTTGAACTGTCAGAAAGTTTAGAAATTGTAGTTTCTCATTTATAAAGACAATTCAAATTTCTGTAGATTTCTGTTTAGTTTTTATCGAAAAAATAGTGGGAGTTTTTCTGGAACTCAACGATCGACTGCCATGGCAACGAGCTCAATGGTTCTATATATTGAAAAGCTTTTAATGGGAATCAGAGAGCCATATTATTATATTGCCATTAATATTAAACTACGACCAATGGAAGAAGTTTATTTTGTGAAAAAGCGCCTTATAATATCTGATTTCGCAGTACCTACTTTCCTGACTTGATATTTCTGCTTGTGGAATATGTTTAACTTTTTCAAGTTAGGATTAAATGGATGTTCACATATAGCAAAGAATGAGACCATAAGTTTGTACCTATTTATTGAGGTATATTTCATTTCTATTGATTTTTATGTTCTTTGTCCTTTATTTTTCTTCCGCTTCTCTCTTCCTCTCTCTCTCTCTATTTCCTCCACCGTCAAGCATCATTTCCATCGTCCGCCCTCCCTCTTTCTTCCCCCCCCTCCCCTCTCTACCCACCCTCCCCCTCTCTATCCACCCTCCCCCTCTCTATCCATCCCTAATGGATCGTTCACATCGATCAGCCCCATTGTGTCCGCCCCCGCACTATTGCCCTACCGAGAGCCCGCCAAGATGGCCCGCCACTCTTGATGAGTGCCCCATTTGTGTTTGGGAGTATGCGACAAAGGCCATGAAAGCTCCTGAAAAGTTAAGGGGCAATTTTCCAGAAATACATACAAAAGTAAATCACGTGGATCTGTTGCGACTCCAACGAATAATAAAAAAAGGAAAGCGTCAAAATGGAAAACGAAATGGTATGGAAGAAGAGAGTAGTTTGTTCGTGGTGGTAAACGAAACATTCGGTTCGTAGATCCAATTAACTCAATATTTGGCCGTTTCTATCCGCTTGGTGCTTCGTCTGTTTCGCGTCACTCATCGCTTTCAAAGCGAAAATTCGGAACGTTCGTCAGAACAGCAATGAAAAATGGCCGAAAGCATCTCTATCATTCCTAGTAAATTATGTATTTCAGCGCAAAATATCGACTCAAAAGGTGTTTCGAGCGAACCGTGTTAACACAGGAACACTGTCGATAAGAGATAATTGTATCACTACAGCAGACAGGTGGAACTCTTGGACACAACTTGCCAAAGGTCGTTTGAAGCCGAAAGAAATCGGATTGCTAACGATTGGCGGAGATTAAAAGTTGTTTCCAGCCATATCAACATTTTTAGAAGAGTGTTTTGAAATCACAATTTGAATTGTAAATAAATATGACAAATGGTTTATCCTCTACTCCGGTATTTATAGAGAGAGAGAGAGCCGTCAGCACGGCCGTTTCGCCACGTATGTCACTAATATTATTCTTAATGCAGCTACGATATGTAAGTTTTGTATTTTTTTGTTCTCCATTGCAATAACTTTTAATAATCTACATTTTCGACATTTTTTAAAATTGCAATATTAATTTTTCTTTACATGCAAAAAATTTGCGTGAAACTTGGTCATTACACTTTTAAACGATTATACCAGGTCTCTATATGTGTAGTGCAGTATATTATGTTTGTAATTTCAGAAACCGGATCCTCTCGTAAAACTGTTTTTAGCTCGTCATTTTAACGCGAAACGATAGAGAGCTCAAATTTGGATTATAGAATTCTGCACTACTATTATTTCTTTGTTTTATTATTTTTTAATGTACAGGGTCGGATTGAGGAGCATTATTTAAAAAAAATATATTCGAAGGTATAAAAGATGGAAAGCTGCAATTTTGAGCATACATTTTAACATTGATACCACTTTCAAATTAAAACAAGTTAGGAAAGTGTACAACGTATCATAAATGGGCGGGTTTCGTGCAATGGAGTATTAGAAAGCAATTATATACCTGTACGTAAGGGAAATAGCGTTTTAACGTTCTTTTCTTCTTCATAAATAATCCATTTTCTTCCTATTAAAAAATATTGCATACACTGGTAAGGAAATCAAACGTTTGTTTGTGAGTTGTTTATGTAAGCAACAAAGAAGAAGTAACCATGCAAGAGAATTTCAAAATTCAACTCGATTTAAGACTTTCTTGTTCGATTTTTATGGATAACGGATACTCCTACGATAAATAAGTATATAAAAAGAAATACTCTAATTTATTAGTTCTACAAGTTTTATTTGAAAAATATTTTGATATGAGCAATACTTGACGAGATATGACGGAAAGTTTATTTTTAATCACCAGTAAAATGGTACCCCTGATTGGCTTACGTGATTCATTTTTGCGATTTTGTTATTATATTTTATTGTAAGTCCTTTTAATGAAAATCCGTTCCGTAGAAGCTGAGAACGAACATGCGGACGGACGGACAGACCGACGATAATAGGCGCTCACGCAGTAAGCGAAACGCGCCTAAAAGTTGGTTCTACTGGCCGAATATGTGACGGAATACTCACAGCAAAATAAATAAGCTAAATTTGCGCAAGGAACATGTGATCACATTCCAACTTCTTTTCAGTTTCTCAATTAAACGGACGAAATTTTCATAATGAAATTAAACACTAAGTATTATCGAATTTAATAAGAGAAGAAAAAACGTGCTAATTTATCCGCGTTCATGTATAATACTCTAATTGTTTTTTTTAGTAGAGTCGATAACTGTGTCGTCTGATCATACGCATATTCTGTACGTGTTCATGTTACCCCACGCAATCCAAATGTCCCTCTTATCTCACTCGATGCAAAGTTACTTCGGCGTCCTTCCCAAAGCTCGTCAATTTGGAAAAGAGAATTATAGGTCGATATGTGCGCTACATTACTGTTATATTTCATTCATGTGTTATTCGGCATTTTATCATCCATTGTTGGTCAACTTTGATGCTATTGTGTTTTTACTTTCTCCATATACGTAGTAATGGGAAAGTATTGTGTTCATGAAAAAAATCGACTTCGAGATTTCAACGGAAATACATGTTTTTAGGTCCCTAGAACACGTTTAGACTATTTTCTGAATGATGTCTGTGTGTGTGTGGATGTATGTGATTGTGGGAGCACTAACTCGAAAAGTACTTGCCAAATTTCATATATAACACTTTGGTATGAACACAAAGAACTGATTACTTTTTGGACAATATCGGTTAACCGGAAGTCGAGGTTTATTCGATACCCGATTCGGTTTTTGCGATATTTCTCCGTTAAAACATCATTATTTTATATACAATTCTATAAAAACCTTATAGGGAATGTAATTTCCTATAACTTGTATTTGAAACAATTTTCCATAGCAGTTATTATTTAGGAATTATTTATAAATAATCGCTTTTTTCGGTTTCCGTCAAATATCTCCATAAAAACGTCGTTATTGGTAATCTTCGTGAGGACCAATGTTTTGTTTGAAATAAATTTTTCCGAGATATTTAACTTTTTAGTAATTTCCAGTACACAGCGCCACCCCCATGTAGCGGTGAATTCCGTAAACGTGTTCAAAATATACCTAATTTACGTCAATAAGAAAGACTGTATTCTTTTACGATGCGAAATAATAATTTTGTCTCATAATGCTATTCATAATAATTTAAATATCTACACCCCAAATATGGAGAAAGTCATATGTTGGCCACATCAGATTTTTATATGTAAGAAATAATCCTAAGCTATCCAAAACTAAACTTTACTTAGGTCTTAGGTTTCTGAAAAACTCCGTAAGCCGACAATTAATCCTGTTGTTTTTGGATTTGATATCATATTTTGAATTAATACCATTAGTTATAATTATTTTGTAAAATGAATCATTGATTTTAAGGAGAGACTCGAAAATTTCTTATCCGAAATACGGCAATCTCATGAAAACAATTCTCATGTTCCTCAGTTTCTATCGATTTATATATGCTCGCTATTTCAAGTCGATTACATTTAAACATTCATAAAACGTCTTCGGTGACAATTTCGAACCCAATCTGATCCTCCTGGAGATAGATCCTTTAGCAACTCTTTAGTAAGGTAGCTTCCTTATCTCAATTTTCTTTCAAAACTTTTCTTATTAAATCCAAAGAGAACTTTTCTTTCCGTGTTTCCCTGAAAAAAGTTGTCCTCTCCTACGAATCTTAACGCGGACGCAAATTTTCGAATCCTGTTCTCTCGGTAATTTCCATTTTAAGAAAAATGACAAGCAAGGTTTTCGCTCTGTTTTCCGCTACGTCTCTTTATTCGATATTCGACCGTGCGTGGCTAAGGCGGGGCTCTCTCTCTCCCCCTAGCTGTCTCTCTCCCCCCTATCTCTCTCTCTCCCCCTATCTCTCTCTCTTTCTCTCTCTCTATCTCCCCCCTCTCCCCCTCTCTCCCCTATCCCCCTATCCCCCTCTCCCCCCCTCTTTCCCCCTCTCCCCCCCTCTCTCCACCCTCTCCCCCCTCTCTCTCTCCCTTCCTCTCCCCCCTCTCTCTCCCCATCTCTCTCCCCCACATCTCTCCCCCTCTCTCTCCCCATCTCTCTCCCCCACATCTCTCCCCCTCTCTCTCCCCATCTCTCTCCCCCACCTCTCTCCCCATCTCTCTCCCCCATCTCTCTCCCCCATCTCTCTCCCCCTCTCTCTCTCCCCTCTCTCTCTCCCCTCTCTCTCTCCCCCTCTCTCTCCCCCTCTCTCCCCCCTCTCTCTCTCCCCATCTCTCTCTCCCCATCTCTCTCTCCCCCACTCTCTCTCCCCCTTATCTCTCTCCCCCTCTCTCCCCCCTCTCTCTCCCCTCTCTCTCTCTCCCACATCTCTCCCCCTCTCTCTCCCCATCTCTCTCCCCCACATCTCTCCCCCTCTCTCTCCCCATCTCTCTCCCCCATCTCTCTCCCCATCTCTCTCCCCCATCTCTCTCCCCCATCTCTCTCCCCCTCTCTCTCTCCCCTCTCTCTCTCCCCCTCTCTCTCCCCCTCTCTCTCCCCCTCTCTCTCCCCCTCTCTCCCCCCTCTCTCTCTCCCCATCTCTCTCTCCCCATCTCTCTCTCCCCCTTATCTCTCTCCCCCTCTCTCCCCCCCTCTCTCCCCTCTCTCTCTCTCCCGCTTTTACTTTCTCCATACGCAGTAATGGGAAAGTATTGTGTTCGTGGAAAAAAATCGCCTTCGAGATTTCAACGGAAAGACACGTTTTGAGGTCCCTAGAACACGTGTAGACTATTTTCGGAATGATGTCTGTGTGCGTGCGAGCGTGTGTGTGTGTGGGGGGGGGGGGAGATGTGTGTTTGTATGGAGGGCCGGATGAAGCGGTTCATGGGCCCCACGCAAAACACAGGTTCTGGGCCCCGGCCCGCGATGGGGCCGGATTAATTAAGAGAACCTATAATGCTTTCATAATAGTGACGAGTTTTTGGACAATATAGGTCAACCGGAAGTGGATGTTTATTCTAGTCTATTTTTCGTTTTTTTTAATTTCTCCTTTAAAACTCAATTTCCATAAATAGTTGTTATTATAAAAGTTGTAGAGAATAAAATTTGCTGCACGTTTTGTTTGAAACAATTTTTCGTCAAACAGATAGTTTAATAGATATTTTGGTTTTTCCTCGTTTTTTCCAAATATCTCCTTTAAAACTCAATTTTGATAAATAGTTTAATTATAAAAGTTGTAGAGAATAAAAGTCGATAGAAGTTTTATTTGGAACATTTTTTTCATAAATCAGAGAGTTTAAGAGATATTTTGATTTTTCTTCAAAATTTACGTTAAATGCGTAGCTAAGTGATACCATTGTTTCCGCTGCTATGATAATACTTTGTAATTGTTGATAGCGGTGCGTACGCATCCAAGGGTGATATTAATTACTCATAGAGACTGTTTTATCTACAGAAGCAGTTGACAATTTTCTTTACTTGTTTTTTTACGTAATAAAGACTATTGATATTATTTTAAATTATTCTCCAGCGTAATCGCTGATAATTGTTTCTGAGAAGGCTGACGTCGAGAGTAATCATATTCATTGCTCTGTATGGAGAAAGTCATGTGTTGGTTCGTCAGATTTTTAGGAAAACTTCAAAGAATGTAAATAAGCATGAAATTGAGGAAGTTACATTAACCAAAATACAAGTATTAAACGATTATCTACTATCTACTATAATATATTTTGAAGTGTGTGTTTGTTCATGGAACTCCTCCTAAGCGATAAAAGCCAGAATAACCAAATTTGGTACGATTCTTCCTTACATCCAAACTTAGTGAATGGTCAATGTTTGGTCAACCGTGATTAATCAGTGCTGCCAATATAGGGGATTAACATTTTCCCATAAGATAACATCCATTTCTTGACTTGCAAGGTATTCTTCCTTCAAGCATTAAAATCCGTAAATATCGACCGATTTTTTTCGTTTTTACTTCATTCGACGAATAAACTCTATACTATCTCATTCCTGCGAAGTTTACATGTTATACGGTCGAAGTTTTCAGAAACACGCTATTTGTTTCGAAATTTTGTGGATTTTTCGTACCCTTTCCGTGCGTTGCCATGGCTGTCGTCATTGTTACCTCCGATTCAGTTAGCTTCAATGAAGCTTACAAATAGACGTAAGTTTAGCGTTATTCGCTTCGTACTTATGTTTAAGCAACGAAACGATCGATGTTTATGGAAAGCAACTTAAATGGATACTGATTATTATTCAGGAAGCGTTTATTGATTAAAGTAATTGAACCTTCTTTCGTTCATTGAATACTGGATCTTACATTTCTTGTAAGTAAAATCATTATATTCTACATTATAATGTTTATTAACGTAAATAAGCTCACGTATCTGGTGTACATTTATCGGAGTCATTGTTCTATCATGGACAACTGTACGTTGCTTTTTCAAGACATTGAAGTAAATATTTCAGCGGGGCATAATTACACAAGAAAGGAATTTGACGAAAGTAATATGATAGGAAATAAAATTATCGTTATATTTGAATGCTCGGAAACGGATTGTTACAAGCAAATATGATTAATTGTTAGGAAAAGCTAATTGTAAGTTAAAAAGTATCTACTATATATTTTGAAGAGTTTTTATGTTGTGCTGTAGTAGCTTCACTAAATCCGTAGAAATTCAACGGGAAATTCTGCTAGTAGTTTAATAAAGACATTGGCTTATTTAAGGCAAAGCAAAGGTTTATATAGAATGTATAAACGTTGATAACAAAGTTAACGGATTGCTGGCAGTAGTACACACAGAATTCTCTCAAAGTTATATCAATGTCGCGTATGGCATTGTTCATTATATTTAAGTTAAAAACAAAGGGGGCAAACCGTCTCCTATTCCTCTCTGACGGCGCCCATGAACCCAAATTTAAAATAACGATGTATATTTCCACAGTTTAGAAAAATCACAATTTTCCAGAATGGGGGGCGGACCCGGTGCCCCTTCGTGTGTGCGTCACTTTTTGCAGGTATTGTGGTTCATATTCACAGGAAACTTTTTCCTGATAGTGGGCCCCCAATAAGCCCAGGCCCAAGTTATTTGCACCAGATACTATCCCCTCTTCCGGGCCCTGGTTAAGATATACTTTTATGTATTTCTTTCTCAAGTAAGAGCCGCAACCAATAAAACGAAAAATTTGAGCTTGCCAGAATGAATGCACATGGAAAGAAAGAGGAAGGGTCTTGGGAAATGCCGTATCCTCCTCGGACTTCCTTGCCTCGGGACTGCAAGAGGGGGGAGAGGGCGGGTGAGAAGGCTCGAATTGGGGAAAACCAAATATAAGGCAACTAGAATAATAACCCGTCATATGACGGGTAACATTAAAAATTATAACCTGACTTCATTAATTAATTAATAACAAAACAATACAGGTTGCATAGCAACTAATGCTAGATTAAGCGTTCAAATCACAAAAATTACGCACTTTTACGTCTTTTTACATTCTCATACGAAGTATCGAGAAAGTATTGTTTTCGCAAAAAATTCGACCTCGAGATTTTTACGGAAATACATGTTTTAGGTGTCGCTGAATCCTAAAAAGTGGTTTTCGCAATGCCGTCTGTCTGTCTGTCTGTCTGTTACTGGCTCTGGAGCCTAGACGGTAGAACGAAAATGAATGAAATGTCGTACTTAGGCATTTTATCATACTGAGCAGAGTATACATAGAAATGGTTGACATTGATCAATAATTAAGACTAGTTTATTCTACGCATTTTTAACAACAATCCGATTTTCTCGAAAACGGCTTTAACGATTTTGATCAAATTTCGCACAGTTACTTGAGTTTACGTCTTCAATAATACTGTAGAGTTGATATTTCTCGAAAAATGAATATAAAGCTAGTTTATTCTTGGGCATCTTTAACAATAATTCGATTTTCTCAATAACGGCTTTAACGATTTTGATAAAATTTCGTATAGTTACTCAAGAAAAAATTTTCAATAATACTACGTATTTCACTTTTCTCAATGAATGAATATAAGGCTAGTTTATTCTTGGGCAACTTGAACAAAAATTGGATTTTCTAAAAACAGGCTCATGCGATTTTCATTTTCTAAAGATAACTAAACGACGCATTAGTACCCATACATGAGAAAGTTTGTACAATGTATGTTGTACCGATTTTTTAAATTTTAAAAGGCAAGATACAATAAAATAATGTAGAATTTCGTTCGTCCTTTCTTTTTTGTTTGAAGTTTCTAAGTTAATATTTAGGTATTTTAATGAACAAAAGTCTGCACGGTCAAAATCGTTTCTCCCGTGCTTGTTAAATGGCAATACTAAAGGATATCTGGAGTCGAACCAGGACACCTTATGTAAAAATAATAACATTTTCTAGTAGATAATGTGATCATCTAAGAACACACCAAATTTCATATCTCTAGCTGATTCCAGTGCTGAGATATTCATAGATTCTAAGAGCGAAAGAAAGAAGGAAAGACAGCATTGGCAGAGACCAGCACAACGGTACATGGCCCCCCGTAAAATACTTCGCACCTACTCAGCCTAGTGATATCACCGACACACTCAGGGCTGCGGCCGTCTTAGGTGCATAGCTGAAATAGCTTTAGAATACGGAAAGGCAACTGCTCCTGGCCGAGGCAGCAACCACTCAGGCAACCCACGCCCATGGACATCATCGCCTCACCAGGACTTTTCCTGACGCCATGGCTGCCCAATCCGCCCCTGGTGGGCCCCTTGGCATCTGGGCCCCACGCACTTGCGTGTTTTGCGTACCGCTTAATCCGGCCCTGTGTGTATGTGATTGTGGGCGCTCTAACTCAAAAAGTACTTACCATATCGTTACCAAATTTCATATATAACACTTTAGCATGAGCACAGAGAAATAATTAGTTTTTGGACAATACTGGTTAAACGGAAGGCGAGGTTTATTCGAAACCCGATTCGGTTTTTGCGATATTTCTCCGTTAAAACAGCATTATTGTATATACTATTCTATACAAATGTTATAGGAAATGTAATTTCCTACAACTTTCATTTGAAACAATTTTCCATAGCAGCTATTGTTTAGGAATTATTTATAAATAATCGGTTTTTTTGGTTTCCGTCAAATATCTTAAAAACGTCGTGACTAGTCATCTTTGTGAGGACCTAATTTGTAGAGTTTTGTTTGAAACAAATTTCCGTAGAACCATCCATTTCGGAGATATTTAACCTTTTCCACTTTACAACGCCACCACTATGTAGCGGTGAATTCAGAAAACATATTCAAAGTATAATTTACGGCAATAAGGACACCTGTATTCTTTAACGATATGAAATAATAATTTTGCCTTATAATGCTATTCATAATAATTTAAATATCTATAACCCAATTATGGAGAAAGTCATGTGTTGGCCACATCAGATTTTTTCTCTTTTAACCCTAGAACGGTAGACTATGTAATTTTTATGTACAATGTTACAAGAGACGCTCCCCACTCTTCTCCCTCGAGTGGTACCACCTCCTACTCCCAGCAGTGGTTTCCTCATTTAGTTTGTGACTAATTTCTGTGCTTGCGACGTCGCAGCATCTCCATGGCTCTCCGTACTTCGGCAATTACCAACATCATATACGTAATGTTTACGTATGTCTACCAACAAGTGACTATTGTTTTATGTCAGATTTACACATATCTACCAACAAGCGACTATTTTAGTAAGTAATATTTATGTATATCTACTATCTTGAGATAATTATTTATACAAAACATTGCCGTACATCAACTATCATATTATAACAATTCCTCTACCTATTATTTTGCTCATAATAATCTATTTTCGTCACGATGATTCTCGTCACTTTTTCACTTTCTGACGAAGACTGTTACGATAAATTGATACATATAAGTATACAAGTTTTCAGGAGTTGTATGAGGAAAGATTTATTTATTTATGATTTGTTTTTAGAAACATGGAGTCATACCGTGACCCCGAAATGATCCTAAGGATTATAAGATAAATGGTAATCTTCTTGAAGACCAAAGTTATAGAGAATAATATTTCATCCAAGTTTTGTTTGAAACAAATTTTCGTAGAACCATCCATTTCGGAGATATTTTGCTTTTTCTTAATTTCCAGTGTACAGCGCCACAACCATGAAGCGGTGAATTCTGTAAACATATTCAACATATAACTTACGGCAATAAGGACGACTGTATTCATTTAATATACGAAGTAATAATTTTGCCTTATAATGCTATTCATAATAATTTAAATATCTATACCCCAAATATGTAGAAAGTCGTGTTGGCCACATCAGATTTTCTTGCGTACGTACGTAAAGCATTAAAGCGGCGTATTTCTCGAGAACCGTTCGTCGTAAAGATGTGCGATAAACGGCGTATTGTTTCTACCTGTTATGGGGTCCCTGAAATATATTTTCGTTTGCTAAAGTGTCCCGGGCTCGAATCCAGGAGACAGTTATATTTTCCCATAAGTTTACACGGGATTTTCGATTTTTTCAGAACGCAAGGTTTTTTTCCCTTCATTCATCAAAATACGTAAATATAGACCGATTTTCTTCTTTCTGCTTTATTCGACGGATAAAGCTCTATACTGCCTTATTCTTACGATGTTTACATGATACACTGTCGTAGCTTTCTGAAATACGCGATTGTGTTCAAAGTTTTGTAGATATTTCGTACTCTTTCCTAGGGTTACCAAGGCGACCATCGTTGTCTCTGATTCAATTAGTGCCAATTAAAGCTTCAATATAGACGAAAGAAAAGCGTTATTCGCTTCGACATTTTGTTTAAGCATCGAAATTAATGATGCACATCATGGATAATTATTCTATTGAATGCGTATGGGAAGCGTTTATAACGATTTAATCAAGGCATTTCATCGTTTAAATGCTGGAAATTGATCTTTTCGTAAGTGAAACCTTTATATTATACATCTATAATGCTTATTCACGCAAATAGGCTCACGCATGAATCTAAAATTAAATGAGAATAGAGACGTTATTTTTTTAACATATTGAAAGTAACTAATCTAAATAAATGGTTGCATTAATTGTTATGTATAAAAAAGGACATATTTCAATAATAAGATAAAGAAAGTTGTAAGCATAAATTTTCGTGTTAAATTACCGTGTAGCATTAATTTCCTCTCTAATATGACTTTTAAAATGCAGATATCAGACTGACTTCGCAAAACTTTTATTTTACACTACTCTCAGTAATTCAGACGTTACATCTACCTTTACATATTTTATTTATCAATTATTTATTTTTTAAATTATGGACAATTTATAAAAAATTATCAGTTTTCTTTGCCGATTCTTTATGACAATTCTAATAGAATCGGCGTATATTTAATAAAATAAATAAATGTGCTACAACACATAAATTATCTTCTTTCTGCTATATTAATTTGCTATTCGTGAAACTTTGTTAAAGATGCTAATAACTTCGATAAAGAATCGAAATACCAACTCTAAATATAGCAAAAATGCTCGACCCATATATTGTAAGGTGGCGACGAAAAAAATCTCGGAAAAAGTCCTGGGTTCGACTACAAATTAGGAATTTCTATTTCCCATAAGGTAGGAGGGAGGGAAGTAGAGGAGAGGGGGTGGGAGGGGAGGAGGGGGAGGGCGAGGGAGAGGGGGAGGGAGATAGAAAGAGGGTGAGAATGCGAGGAGGAGGAGAGAAGCAATTATAAGTATAATAACTAAAGAGAAGTTGGCGCGCGGAGCGTGGCACGGGGTTGGACGCCGGAGGCGCCAGGGGCGGCGGAGCCCCTAGAATTGCACTAAATGATGGCTAATCGTGCACTATTGCAGGGCCTTGGGTGCATAATACGGGAAAATATATACCTACACAGTCCTGATTTATCCAAAGCTAATTTATTTTTATGATAACATACTTCCAATTATTAAATTTCGTTCCCGATTTTTAACGAATTCAAAGTCACACATTAAAAATAATCAATTTTATGATGAATTTTTTCTCAAATAGATAGAAATTATAAAATTTACTGTTTGTGAGGATGGCAGGTAAAGCTCAAATTTTTGCAGTCTTTGTAAATTTATTATTTATTTATCGTCATCTTTCTAAACTCTTGGCCTCGCTCAATGTCCGTTTTTTCGACACCTTCCGTTCACTCGTACCCTTTAACCCTTCACGTATACTCGACTTGCCCTCAAAGTGACACCGATAGCGAAAACTACGTTTCGCTTTAGTTTTTTTCTCTGCATTCGTTTCCAAGTAAAGAGACAAAAATTTAATATAAAGATGCATCTTGACTTAATCGCTTGCTCTTCCATTAAATTGAAATGATAAAGCGGTCGATACAAATAAACGACGGACGACTTTTTAAATATCTACCTTTTTAATTCCGAATTGTTTCAGTATGCGTCTTATTACAATAACCAGTGATAATAATAAAAGACGTGAAATGTGTAAGCTTGGGTATAAAATGTGTGATTTCAAATAACATAACTTTCCCGTCTCGTGGAGATGTCACCTTTCTCCGACGCATTCCTCTTCACCTCTCTCTCTCTCTCTGCCTCATTTTCTTGCTTCGCAATTCGTTCGAATTTCTCCCTTACAACCTCTCTTTCCCTCCATCAGCCTCTCTCCCTCTCTCTCCCTTGGGATCACAGAGCCAAACCCAAAACCTTCCATCAAGAACACAATGGAGTTCTCTCTCTCCCTCCCCTATTCCTCCCTCCCTTTCGCCATCCCCACTCCCATCTCCCACCCTCCCTACCTCTCCACCACTTTCCCTCTCCCCTCCATCCCCCCCCCCCCCCGCCCCTCTACCTCTCTTTCCTCCTTGCCGTTTAATTCGATTCCGATGTCCTTCGCCCTGCGGAACGAGGACCCATTCTTCCCGAGTCTCTTTCTCCTCCCCCTCCCCTCACTTCTCCTCTCCCCTCCCCTCACTTCTCCTCTCCCCTCCCCTCACTTCTCCTCTCCCCTCCCCCTGTTTCCTTCCTCTTTCATGCCCTCTTCTACTATTTCCCCCTTAGTTCCACCATCCCCGCTACATATGGCACGTATATGCCGCCACTCTAGGTACTAACATCATCTACCTCTTGCCAATACAAAGTTTTTTTTTCAGCAGCCATGCGCTTCCCCTATAAAAAACGCTGCTACTACAAAATATAAACCTCTTTCAACTGGAATAATCCAAAACAATAACAAATGGAAAAAACACGTTATTGTTGCAAACAATGTTAGGTGCTTAATATGTTGCACCATGTTTCTAAAATTATCATACAAAACATTTTAAAATTATAATAATCATCGTCTCGCGCTCTGCTATTCTTTACTAGAGTAATCCCTCTCCAACCGCGGGGGATACTTTCCTGTCCACACCACCATTGACAAAATCCGCGGCAGGCAAGAGGGGGAGAGAGACATAATGCATATAAAATAGGCTAGCCTTAAAAATTCTATTTATTACACTAAATAAAACAAATAAAAAGTAAAAAGAAGTTATGTGCAGTAAAAAAACGCTGTTCTCCTTGTCTTACGCTCTCCATAGAAAGCAGCTTTGGCGGAACTATATCCAATAAATGTTTAAACACGTTCACGTGATATATTTTTAGTGGCTTCCTGGCAGTAGAGTAGGTGATGATGAACTGGTCTGCAAGTTCGACTCCTCCCGTTCCTTTTTCTGTATTGAACATTTGTCAGAGGTTTAATTTTGCACCAGCCAACAATATCAATATCAGCCAAAGATTTTCGCTTTTTAGACGAAATCCTTTTACTCGTAAACGCGATATTTCTGTGCAAAATCAACATGGTCAGGGGGAATACCTAATGGGTTTGCTGGAATACGTTCAAGGTAGCAAACATCAAATAATACAACTCGGCTACCAATAGATGTCAATATGTAATGGGGAAGTTGAACGTTTGTAAGCGGTTGCAGTAACCAGTTGAGAGGAAAACAAATACACAACTGTGTTTAAAAGCGGTTCAAGCAACCAACGAACAGACGTTGACGGGTATAAGAGGTTGACGCAGTTAAGGGGTCAGCCAGCTGAACCTAAATGAAATATCACCGCATGCCACTGGTGTCGAGGTTATGGTTCTCGATATAATCCCTGGAAACACTTTAGACTGGTATTGAGTCATCCCTATTCTGCAAGCATTTCCGCCTATTTTGAGGGTACACTATACAAATACTAAAAGCATTGAGATCGTTTCCATGGTAGTCAAAAGAAACATGTGAATTATGAGCCCTATTGTTAATCAATGAAGACGAATGGAGAAACCTAATAATAATGAAAATATTTTTAAAAATCTGATGTGGCCAACACATGACTTTCTCCATATTTGGGGTATAGATACTTAAATTATTATAAATAGTATTATAAGGCAAAATTATTATTTCGTATCGTAAAAGAATACAGTCGTCCTTATTGCCGTATATTATATTTTGAATATGCTTACGGAATTCACCGCTACATGGGAGTGGCGCTGTGTACTGGAAATTACGAAAAAGTTAAATATCTCCGAAATGGATAGTTCTATGAAAATTGTTAATGTCAATTTTCCGTAATAAATCGATAAGATAATTTACGGAAATGTGCTATAAAAAATTCTATGATCGCACTGGTAGAGCTGTATTCAATTGTTCCAAAGCAAAGCATTAACTAATTATTCGGACAGTGCCAATTTATCGGATAGTCCGTTTTTTTGTTGGCAAATGTTTATCATTAATAACATGAAAAGGCGTCGATATAAACCTCAGCTGCTATGAACGATAGGCATCTCGTAATGAAACGCATCCCCAATATGCCTTTATCTCTTCATATCAACTGCTTCTCGTGATCGGATATAAAGTCTCGCGCACCTTAAAGGCGTTTAATGAAATCTGTTCGCATATTTCGCTGGAAATTAGCGCAATATTAGCTCGTTCTTTGGACCCTGAGAGGAAAGGGGAAACGCTTGTGATCCTTTAGCCACTCTGTGCCAGCAGCTGAGGGGCGGAACAGCATCTCATTGTTGGTCAAACAAAGGAGCCTCGCCGATCAATCAAGCGGGTTAGCGTGTGCGTGCGTGTAACGGGGTCACTCGCCGCCTCTTTGCCCCTTCTCCTTGCCCTCCTCCCTCCCTCCCTCCCTCCCTCCCTCCCTCCTTGCCCTCCTCCCTCCCTCCTTGCCCTCCTCCCTCCTTTAACCGGAGTTGGTTCCGTGACCTTGGCCTATCATCAATCACCGAGGTGCCCAACTAATGCGAGCATGGGAGAGAAGTTATTAAGTCACTCGATATCTGCTATTTCAAAAATCGAAACGCTTGGACTGTCGGGAGGAAAAGTGTAGAGACGTATGGAGACTGAAATCGCTACCAAAAACATATCCAGACACTGAACGACTTAGAATTTGTTGTTAATCTTCTCGTTAGTTGAACACTAATGTAAGTAGTACGACCTAATTTTCAATTATCTTTAATAATTGATAGTTAAGGCGAGATTCTTCCTATTTCTTTGTAATCGGTTTTATAATACTAATTTTGATCTGTGTTTGTCTGAAACGCTTCCCTGTCTGATAAGGATTTCGCAGGCTATTTGTTGGAATATCTAGAGAACGGTTTTTACGATTTCGACGATTTATTTCTACCTCTTGCACCTTTTATGCAAGCGATCATGGGTTCGATTTCAGAAGCGTTTATTTTCTCCGTTTGATAAACACGAGGGTGAATTTAGAAAGTTAATTATTTGCATATTGAGATTACTTAAAACGATCGCAGGAATTCGAGACTTGAAAGAATTATCGCCTGAGCGAACGAAATTTTGTTTTCCTTCCGTCAATTTTTGAATAATTCGATACACGAATTAGTTTTTAACGCAAAAATCTGACCTATTTTTACATGCAAGGTGATTTGCATTGCTGCTGCTTTCGTGTAATTGCGTACGATTGGCTGGGATTAAAAATTCGCTTTGCGTCTGTTCGCATATTGAAGAAATTTCGACGCTATTTTGAAGTTTAAATAATCCATTGGTTGCATTAAATAATGTGGGAGTAACGAAAATAAACAAATATTCTATTATTCATTGACATTGTGTAAATGAGGTCAGATGTGGAGATTAAAATTGACGAATTTTTAATGCTCTTTGTGGACATTTTCTACGAAAGCTGCGTACATTTTTAATCTTTGGCTAAAACGGAAAAATTGCATTTACATAAGTTTATTTTAATAAAATTACATTTTGTGTGAATAAAATTCTATTTAAAAATAGACACATAAAACTCGTACAATTGAATATTCAGTGAAGCAAAAATAGTTTTGAGCATATAATGGTTTTCGAATCTAATATTTAAATAATAAATCTCAGTAATTATTTCTTTGGCACATAACTTTTATTTGCCCAAAACCATTTATACTTTTTGGAACATTCGTTTAGTTAATTATATTTTATTGCTTACGTTTTAATGCGTATAAATGTTGGTTTCATTAATTCACTCATTCCCGTCACATTGACGAGAAATTACGCTTATCTTTGTAATAATTGTTCTTCACACATTCTTTTAGTGCGTTTTCTTAAAAGAAGTGTTTATGTCCTATATCAGTTCATTGATTGTTCTAAGACAAAATAACTGTTTTGTTTCAAAGAATAGTTGTAAAATTCTTTTTTGAATTAAATAGCTTTCATCGATCTTTGGTTTTCCTCTTCATTCTATTTTCCCAGTAATTCATAGAAATTCCGCTAGGTTATTTCAAATTAAGAAAATTCCAAAACTTTGAAATGGTATTGCAGCTGAATACTTAAGCTAGAGGAAGAAAGTTTCCATGGATAAAAGAGTCTAGTGAGCGTCTTTATTCGAACAGCACACGTCCTCTTTTCTCCAAATGAGCACGTCAATTATTTCAAAGGCTTCCATCTCTTACTTTAGCAAAGGGTAAATTACTTATTTATATGTATTTTGAATCACATGGGTTTGATTATCGGATCGCATAACTAGTTATAATTAACTTCGCAGTCATCATTACCAATACTGATAGCTAGATGTTCTCAAATTAAGCAGTACAATTAAAAAAATAATTCAAGTTGATTTTCCAGTACCAAATGATAAGTTGAAATTTAGGGAAAGTACGCGCTCACAGAAACGCATTTACGTGCACACGCGCAAACAAACACGCATACCTCATGTACATACATTTATTATATACTTATTTACAGGACAACCGTTATTAGTACATTTGTGTATAATCCATCCGAAAAACATTCCACTCATACATACATGCCTTAAAAATTAATTTAAATTTTTAAGAAAATATAATAATAATTTAACACAGTCTGCATGATGTTCGTTTTGATAAATTTCTAATCCGGTAATTTTCCCAAGAAAAGCAATGGAATACGAGAGAGCTCCAGAGAGGCATTTCCACGGGGAAACTCAACAAGAGGATCCGTCCTCTCCAATTTCCCTCGAAAGTGGAAAAAAAGGAATCCCGCCGTTTCCGCTAATCGAATTTCGCAGCGATGCACTTTTATTTCCTCCAATATTTCCAAATCCTCCAAGATATATAAATAAATTTTCTCCCGTGACCCGTTTTCCCACTTCCGACTTCTCCTGACTTGGCCGATTCCAGAAGGGATAATATTGGTCGGCGCATCCGAATCTCCATTCATTATAATCTCCTCCAGCCTCTATTCTCCTCCACTCCTCTCCAGCCAGTATTCCTCCTCTCTCATCCTCCAACTCATCTCCTCCTCGCCTCCCGACACTCCATCTCCGCCTATCGACCTATACCAACACCCATATCAGCTTCTGCAGTGTTAATCCTGCTTCTCTTCATCCCCTTCACCCTTGATTCCCTTTACCCCCAGTCTCCCCTATAATTCCCGCATCTTCCCCCTTCCAGCCTAATTCCCAATGTCATTGTCTGCTGCGAGAGCAGAGTCTCGGTGCAGAGGTCGTCTGGATTGTGTCTAGCCGGGAGTGGAGTCGAAGATGACACAAGAGTTAATGCGCAATGAGGAAGGACAGGATGAGAGGGGAAATGGAAGGGTAAGAGATAAGAGGGGAGGGGTTTAAGAGGGGAGGGGATAAGAGGGAGGGAGGGAGAGATAGGAGAAACATGGACGTGTGAAGACTAAGAGCAAATCCCCCTCGTAATTCATCTCCAGCAAATGCAATCCGATTGAGCTCAAGAGATAGGTATAATATAGGTCTATTTTTATCTCGGTCCCTATCTTAAATATTGTATACATTCATATACAAGTATACACATAGGAACGAACACCAAGTAATCTCATGTTTTATTGCTAATTTTAGATAACTGGAATGCAATATTTTTCCAGACCGTATTCATATTGATAAAATGTATTTAATTAGATATGTAGTTTTACTTCTAAGAGGTCTGACTGACCAATTCTACATAGTTCTAAAATAAATCTAAATCGCATAAAAATTTGAAATTTTGTATTATATTATTTTTAATCCATAAACTCCTTACTTGATATCTTGTTTCTTAAAAAAATGCTCCAAGGAAATCTTATGATTTGGCGTAATTTTATTCCTTATAAACTTATCCAGGGCAAAGCGTCGAATTTTGTTCTTCGGTACACAAAATTTAACGCACGTCATTGAAACAGGGCAAGGTTTCATTTGAGAAAACGATCAATAAGGACATATTAAAATATAAGTTATCTGTAATGCGTCTTTTATCTCGTTTATTTCAATTCTATAGATTTATATAGGAATAAATATTTTAACAAGATGGAAAGTAACCTTTGTGCGTGAGTGAATAGCAATCGTAAATGTAAAGTTGGAGAAGGAGAATAACTCTTAAGTTGACCGGGAATCGAACCCGTCTCCCACTTGCCGGGCATGTGCTTTAACGAAGTAGGCTATTAAACCAGATTTTTTTTCATTCTCCAACTTCAAGTAAATAAATTTTCAAATAACATCTTAGATTTTGTTTTTCATACGAATATAAAGAGACCACAAAACTGTGAATAGACTGTTTTTCTTCAAAATGAATAGATTTGTTACTTTTAAAGACAAATTTCATTTAAAAGTTATATCTGGAAAAATATACATACTATTCTAATTTTGCAACTGAAAAATATCTATTAAAATGTGAGCAATTAATTGATTTTTTTATTAATCAGCCGTAATGACAATATGTACCTTCAATATCCTTTATATAATTTTACAAGCGTCTGTCCGTCTGTCACCATTTGACTCTCGAGAACTGTTCGTCGTAGAGATACGCGGTAACGGCGTTTTGTTTCTGCTGGCTAGGTGGTCCCAGGAAAACTATTTTCATAAAGTCCCGGGTTCGACTCCTAGAAACAATTATATTTTCCCATAAGTTTACAGGGGATTTTAGATTTTTCAGAGTACAAGCTTATTTTCCTTCAATAATCAAAATATCTCAAAATAGACCTATTTTCTTTGTGTTTGCTTCATTCGACAGATAAAATTGTTCACTATCTTATTCTTCCGATTTTTGCATGCTACACGGTCGAAGCTTTCGGAAATACGCAGTTGTGTTAGAAATTTTGCGGATATTTCGTACTCTTTCAGGGCGTTGCCAAGGCGACCATCATTGTTGCCTCCGATTCAATTAGTGTCAATTAAACCTTCAAATAGGTGAAAGAATAGCGTTATTCGTTTTGCACTTTTGTTTAAGCATCGAAATTACAGCTTTACTTTAAACATAGCAACGTAAATATTTACGGATAATTATTCAGTTAACTGCGTATGGGAAGCGTTTCTAACGATTTAATCAAGCAATTGAATCTCCATTTCATCGTTTGAAATTAGATGAGAATAAGGACATTGGTTATTTTTTAAAAACACTTTTCATGATTGTCTCCTCATCATTGATAATCTAAATAAACGGTTGCATTTATTGTTATATAAAAATTAAAGGACATATAATTCAATAAAAAGAAACAGAAAATTAAAAATAATAGTTCGCGATCATTTACTGTGAGGCATTAATTTCCTCCCTAATATGACGTTTAAAATGCAGATTTCTGGCTGACTTCGCATAATAAATTGTCAATACGCACACACAGCCATGCCATCAGCGAGATTCGAACCCGCGAACTTACATTGGGAGCCAAACACATTAAAATCCTATGCCGGAGAAATGCATTATTAGAGTAAAATGCGAATTATTGAGATCAACTTATTTCACACACTTCTTATTTTTTTTATAAATTAACTGATAAAAACCGCGCAAACATTGCGCGGGTTCAGCTAGTAATAATAATTTCAATAATCCATGGAATACATTCTGTGCTATCATATTCCTTTAAAATTGCACCACGTATTTTGCACTGCGCAATTTTTGGCGAACTCCTTGAAATTTTTGTAAACTCCGTGTGGGTTTGTAAACTGCAGTTTGGGGAACACTGACCTACAGAAACGCTTCTTAAAAATTTTAAAAATATATGAGGTTTTACCTATTTCTAACTAAATTCTTCAGTAATTGTTCACACAGCTAAAAAAAATCACTGACTGCAGGAAATTATAAAAATGCACTTTTTTAACGGCAAACCAAACGGAACATCCATTCACAAGAGGACATGTATGCGCTTGCACTGCTAGAATATTCTTAATGTTTGTCAGCAAATATACGAGTGTTGACAGATGCTGTCAAATGCAATCGAATTTAAGAAGAGTGCGATTTAATTTGAAAATATCTCTTGAGTGCGATTTACATTCTATAACATAATGTTTTAAAGTTTTTGATCTGCTATAAAAACATTATATATACCGCTATAAAATCTACATTTTCCAGTTAATAATCTACTATAATATATTTTTAAGTGTGTGTTTGTGTATTTGTTGGTTTGTGTATTTGTTGGTTTGTGTATTTGTTGGTTTGTGTGATTGTTCATGGAACTCCTCCTAAACGATAAAAACCAGAATAACCAAATTTGGTACGATTCTTCCTTACATCCAAACTTAGGGAATAGTCAATGTTTGGTCAACGGTGATTAATCAGTGCTGCCAATATCGGGGATTAACATTTTCCCATAAGATAACATCCGTTTCTTGACTTGCAAGGCATTCTTCCTTCAAGCATTTAAATACGTAAATATGGACCGATTTTTTTCGTTTTTACTTCATTCGACGAATAAACTCTATACTATCTCATTCCTGCGAAGTTTACATGTTATACGGTCGAAGTTTTCAGAAACACGCTATTTGTTTCGAAATTTTGTGGATTTTTCGTACCCTTTCCGTGCGTTGCCATGGCGGTGGTCATTGTTACCTCCGATTCAGTTAGCTTCAATGAAGCTTACAAATAGACGTAAGTTTAGCGTTATTCGCTTCGTACTTATGTTTAAGCAACGAAACGATCGATGTTTATGGAAAGCAACTTAAATGGATACTGATTATTATTCAGGAAGCGTTTATTGATTAAAGTAATTGAACCTTCTTTCGTTCATTGAATACTGGAATCTTACATTTCTTGTAAGTAAAATCATTATATTCTACATTATAATGTTTATTAACGTAAATAAGCTCACGTATCTGGTGTACATTTATCGGAGTCATTGTTCTATCATGGACAACTGTACGTTTCTTTTTCACGGTTTCTTGCTCACAAGACATAAAGGTAAATATTTCAGCGGGGCATAATTACACAAGAAAGGAATTTGGCGAAAGTAATATGATAGGAAATAAAATTATCGTTATATTTGAATGCAATAGGCTTGGAAACGGATTGTTACAAGCAAATATGATTAATTGTTACGAAAATCTAATTGTAAGTTAAAAAGTATCTACTATATATTTTAAGGAGTTTTTATGTTGTGCTGTAGTAGCTTCACTAAATCCGTAGAAATTCAACGGGAAATTCTGCTAGTATCATATATAAGGAGACATGTCGTTGAAACAATGTCTCTTCTATTTTCTTTCTTTAAAATATCCTTTCACATTCCCTGGTTTTGATGCTTTCTCTTTCCCAAAGAACATGATTCTCTCTTGGGTTCTAATTCCTTTGTTGGGATCACTATTCAGTTGAAGAGTTTCCTCTTTACACATTTTTCCTTTCAAGCGATAGTTCTGCAAGACGCGTGCGACCCCTTTGGCGTTTCATACTTAACTGGCCATTTGATATTCATTGTGTATATGTTTGTATAAGTATATATATATTTAGGGCAACTAGGTGTTGAAGGAAACCCAGTGGGTACTTACCGGAAGGAGCGCCACTGGGGTGTCGGAGAGAGACATTTGTAGACTTTGTTGTAGCTTTCGGGATGAACCCTTCATCAGCACAAGAAATACACAACATATGTATATATATATATATATATATCATTATCATCATCATAGGTAGTCTGTCCGTTGACAGGTCCGTGATTATTCTAGGTTAAACTTGGTTCTCCATATACTCCTATTTTCCGCAGTTTTCTTCATGACTTGATAGCTCTCTAGCTGAAGCTATTTCCTACCTCTTTCTCTTTTTCCATCCAGTTTTCCTTCTAGCACTTCTTTAATCATGCACTCTCTCCTCAGGTAATGCCCAATCCAATTCGCCTTCCTCTTTCTGATACTCTGTATAATCATTCGCTTCTCTCCTATTCTTCGTAGTACTTCCTCATTTTTCACCCTATTTGTCCATTTTATCTTCAGCATTCTTCTCCATGTCCACATTTCGAAGCTTTCCAAGTATTTAATATCATTTTTCCTTAGCGTCCATGTTTCTGCTCCGTACAAAGCTATACTCCATACATAGCATTTTGTCAACCTCTTGCGGATTTCTGCTTTATATTTCCCGTTAGCAGGAGTTTCTTTCTTCTGAAAGCGGCTTTTGCTTTTGTTATTCTAGTCCTGATTTCATCTGTACATTTTGCTTCTCTCGTTATGATGCTTCCAAGGTATTTATAATCTGAAACTTGTTCTAATGACTTTCCTCCAATACTTATGTTCAAATTTTCTTCTTCTTTACTTGATATTCGCATAACCTTGGATTTTTCTCTATTAATTTCCATACCGTATTTCTACCTGGTATCATTAGTCTATTTATCATTTTCTGGAGTTCTTTTTCCTTTCTTGCTAGAAGTACTTGATCATCCGCTTATTTCACTGTTCTTATAATCCTTCCTCCGATTTTGAAATCTCCCGTGC
This sequence comes from Uropetala carovei, assembly GCA_036926305.1. Classification (NCBI taxonomy): domain Eukaryota; kingdom Metazoa; phylum Arthropoda; class Insecta; order Odonata; family Petaluridae; genus Uropetala; species Uropetala carovei. The sequence continues at coordinate 139,538 of JAXCHB010000362.1, forward strand.
CTTCTAACGCTTCCTGCATTAGTCTCTCTCCATATATATTGAATAGAATCGGCGATAGACAGCAGCCCTGTCTTACTCCTCTACCGATATGTACTCCGCAGGTGCCCCTATTCTCCAACCTGACCTTTACAACTTGATTCACATACAGATTCCTGATCAGTCTCCTGTCTTTCCAGTCTGCACATATATCCTTTAATATCCTCATCAGCAGTACCCAATTTACTCTATCAAAGGTCTTCTGCCAGTCGACGAAACATACGCAGGAATCTTGACTGTACTCTATTGCCGTTTCTGATATGATTCTCACTACACCGATAGCATTTCTGGCTCCACATCCTTTTCTGAAGCCGAATTGATCTTCCCCTAGCATTTCTTCGGCCTTTTTCTCTAGTCTTTTATTAAGAATCCTCGTGATGATCTTGGAAGTGTGTGACAGTAGGGATATCGTTCTGTAGTCCTTACACTGCATTGCCTTTGGCTTCTTCTTTAGAGGGATCATTGTTACATCTAAGAAATCCTGAGGCCACTCTCCCGAGTCGTAAATCTTGTTAATTAGTTTCGTAATCACTTTTAGTCCTTCCGATCCCATGACTTTAAGTACCTCTACCGGTATTCCATAGCTGCCTGTAGCTTTTCCTTTCTTTAGTTCCTGTATCGCCTTTTCTACTTCGCTTTTCATAATACTTGGTCCCAAGTTGTCTTTTTCAATGCAATTCTCTTCTTTCAGTTCCATTTGTACCGATCCTGCCTGCTTTTTGTATAGTTCCTTAATGTGTTCTTCCCATACCTATGCTACATCCTTTGGTTCTGCAACTATTTTATATATATATATACACACACACATATGTACATACACACACATATGTACATACATACACACACACACACATATATATATATGTTGTGTATTTATTTATTTATATATATATATATATATACATACATATATATATATGTATATATATGTGTATATATATATATATATATATATATATTATTTTTGTTGTACTATGAATCGTGATATTTGTTATTTTGAAGTCGTGGTAACTAATATGTTACCATCAGTGAAATAAATATCACTAAGGCAATTGTCTAATCCCACTTCTTCTTCCAACTAAGTCTCGTGGTTTTTCAATAGCGTGGAATGGATCAAGATTATATTTTTCCTACATTGTTTTAATCGGAACTTTGGCGCTATCTAATATTTAAATGACTGTCAAGGCAATGAAGTATTCCCACAATTTTGTACTATTGGGTGCATTCAATACCTTTGAAAGCACCTTGAAATGACTATTTTACGCTTCGAGATAACTAGTTTTGAAAAAAGCAGTTTGTTCTCAGAGTTGCTGCTAGGCGAGGCTGTATTACAGAATAGCGGTAAAAATCGTCATAAATACTTATGAGAATCGTCCGGAAGAGGTCCTGCGCGTCTAATTTTTTTGAGAATCTTGTGTTATTCCGAAATTCGGACGTTTCCTTTGAGACACATAATACGTACATAGCTGGACAAGGCAGTTTGTTGAGCATTTTCAGACCGCCTATTTATATGCATAGCTTTCTATTGTATTTTGGATTTTTCTGATTAATTTTAAGTAGTTTATTTCTCTATCCTTCGGTTTAATTTCCATGGTATTCTTCTAAACTTTTCAACAGGTAATATTCCCTTATAAATCCATCCCTGAGATATCAAGCCTTCTTTATTGCTCCGGAATATTTCTTTATTATTTTTCGGATTGACTTACTTATATAGCCTTTTTAAAATTTAGGACATATTTCATTTTAGTTTCCATGTGATCTGAAGATAAGCACTTTCGTTGATACTGATTCCATTCCATATTATCCTTCGTATTTTATATGATCTTTAAATCCTATTAAATGTTTGTTTAGTTTCATCCTAACAGAAAAAATTTGCTTAAGTTTTTAAGTTACGTTTATATCTAATTGCCCTAAAGTCTGAATTTCTCTTCGCATCAGCGCCCAATATACTCATCCTGTGATCTACTCCGTACCTTTTTGTGCATATAAATTTTATTTTCTATTAATGGATTAAATTCATTGTTTAATCTTTTCGGACATCTATTTTACGCCCAGTGTTGTCTTGAATTGCGTTTACCTTCTCTATTAAATCGACCAACCTATCACATTTTCCTTCGTGTTCAATTAATCTGTTTTTCACTTATTTCTTAGTGGATATTTTTATTTGACGCCATTTTCATGACACTGCACTATTCCTATTTAAATATCTTCTATTTCAGCTACCTAAGTCTAAGGGATTTGTATTTGAAAAATATTAATTGATTTGGATGACTACTCTTTCCGTTCGACGCAGTCGACGCCGCTTCATTTATGCGAGAGAAGTTTGTCCCGTCGATTGAGAGAGAATAGACTTTCGTGATGTCGACATCTTTTCCTTCACATGGACCGCAATGCTATCGGGTAAATTTTCAATCTTACATTTTGAAACTTCGTCTTATTCCGAAAGATTCTCTAACATAACGGACTATATTGACGTCTTTTCCCTTTCGGCATTCTTCGCATAAAAATACTTCGTTTTTTTATTTTCATCTTAACAATGTCTTATCAACATCTTTCTCGTTTAGCCAAAGCCTTTTTAATCAAAGAGGTTACACATATAAATCGATTAAAAATATCATCCCGTTAACGATATTAATTCATGAACTATAAAAGCGATGCGTGGATGAAATTCTTCAACCAAGTTGTCTGCAGGTTCCTCCGCTCGCCCTATTTTGGCCAATCTGGGACCTCCTTCTGGAACCTCATTTCGCGCTCCCGTGCTTTGATCGCAAGCGAAGGATTGGAGGGAGAAATCGGGGGTAAGGAGGAGGGGGGAGTGGGAGAAGGGGGAGAGGAGAGAACGGGGGTAGAAAGTTGAAGAAGAAAGGGGACAGGAAGAGAGAAAGTTGAGGAAGTGAGGGGGGGGGAAGAGAGAGAGGAGAAAGGGGAAGATACATGTGTGAAGGGAGAAAAGGGAGGAAATACTTGGGGAAAGAGGAAGAACGGAGGAAGGAGAAAATGGAATGTAGATGTAGGATAAAAGTACCGCGACTGACAAATTCGTCGCTTTCTTTTCCTGAGATCTCACGTATTATTTGTTTTCCTCTTCAAATATAGATATGGCTTTTATATTTCTTGTTAAATAAATTTGGATTTTCGTGGGTCTGAGGGAGTCCAATCTGTTGGGAGAACATCTTGACCCTCTCCCCTCCGCCATCCATCCATCCACCCCCGCCATGCGTCAACGGAGGGAGAAAGATGGCCGGTTCAAAGGGCGGGATTCGATTCCCCAGCAGCTCATGCGTCCCAAAAGACGTATTTCGGAGGGTGTTTAGGCGAGAGTGCATCGCTGCTGCCCCATTGCGTCCTTGGAAAGAAGATACGCTATTGGCAAAGAGTTCGATTCCAAGGGAGTGCAAAGAGTCCTCTACAAACCATCGCTTCTCTCTCTTGTAAACCCTCAAACCACCTTTTATTCCCCCCCCAACCCAACCCGACCTCCCCCCCCCCGCAATTTCTGCATATGGGCCACTCGGTGGATCATTAGTATACAGCGAAGATGCTATGACATGAGGGAGGAAGTGTTCAGCAAATGTTCTACGAAGTTTACGAAGGAGAAACAAATGAATTTTGTCTGGCGTTCAGCGCCATTTTGTGTATATCGATTGGAATGTGATTCTTGATTAGCATGAGAAACTATTTGGCTAACGGTCAAACTACCGCTTTGGATTAACTGCCGTCCAATACAAAATTATGCAATTTGGCTAGAAACATTTTGTTTAAACTTATTCACGTTTCAATTTGATAATACAAATTCAAGAGACGTTTCCCTCTATAGCAGGAGAATGCTTTGACAGGAGGTGCTCTCCCATAAAATGTCATAGCGATTGATTTCTTCCAATCAGGAAAATTTTACCAGTGGAATTAATCTAAACGCCTTTTAAACTGAACAAAATGGCAGAAACAATAGAAAAACATCACCGTGTGTCTATTTCAAACACAGGTCGTCGCTAGCTTCCTTGGAGAGAATTTCTGTTGCTGGACTCCCTTTGGCTTAATTTAAACATATTGATTGTTTGCGTGATTTTTTAAGAAAAGCAAATGCAACGAGGAGGTATAAAAATATCTACTTAAATTGAGTTTTAAATGAGATATTCGGAAAAAATTACAATAATAAATCTTTACTTCCGATAAACTTGTTTCAGCTAAAATCTTTTCAGATATTGAATTACTACTAAAAAAGAGTTTTGTGCCGATATGATCATTAGTTTTAGAGTTAGAGCAGCCGCAAAATTCCTATCACACACACAGAAATCATCTAGAAAATAGTCAAAAACGTGGTCAAGGGATCGCTAAACCTGTATTTCCCTTAAAATATCGAATCCGATTTTTTTCACGAATACAATATGTATGAAAAGGTGAATGAATTTCATGAATCTCTTCATAGAGTAATGAATATGAATGTACATTATTGTACTTACAGGTTGCTCTCAATATCCGCGTCCTCCCTAATAATAACCGCTAATTAACTCACGTAAGTTTTGAACACTGAATAATTTTCACAGCCTATCTTGAATCATGTTTCACATAAAACAGAGTAAGTAAAACTAATTGCTATTTGTTGCTATGGATAACAAAATATCTTTGCTCATCCTCCTGCTGATAGGGACGGGGCTGCAACGACCTCCGATAATCAACATCTCTGAAACACGGAACGGCGCCTATATCGGGAAAATACGTTACCACTTTCGTACGATGCATCATTAACGAAAGCCGTCAGATATTTTCTCGATAACTATGCTCAATATAAATATAGTCTAAATAGTGTTTATAACAATATATACCATATTAGAATCGTTATAAAATGTTTCTCTATTTATCCCTATTAAAAGCATCGCCTCAATGCTATTGTATTTTAATCCTATCATTTAATATTTTGCGAGCGTGTGTCACACTAGTGTGGATGTGTTAGAACTGGATTACGTGAGAATCGTGAACATGGCAGTTATATATATACAGTGCAAATTTTAAAAAAACCTTAAAATGTGAAATAGTTATGAAGTAATTAATTTTTAATTCAACATTTTCCATTAAGAAATACATTGCTTGGCCATTTATATGCATAGCATTGGCATTTTAAATGAGTTCTAATTAAGATAAGTATTTGAGACAGTTTTAACGAAGAATAAATTTCTCAAAGGGTGAATCCGAATTTCATTTTATAGCACGATTCGATTATTTAAATCTAAAATACCTAATACCAATATTTTCACATAATTTCATTTCTAAAATAATAAATATATCCTTTAAAAGTGAAGCTGTTTAGTCTTTTTTTCCCTTTCTCTTTTATATGTCAAATTAAAACTACAAGCAATGCTGCTACGGGATGACTGGGATAGATTATTGGATCCTATTTAAAAATATTGGTTCAGTTGACATCGCTTATGGCATTTTTAATTTTAAAAAACGCAAATATTTCCGTTAATTCGGCATGAATTTTAATTATATCTCAATTTTAACTAACTTAAAAACGCAGTTTTATAAATTTCTACCCAAGTTTCCATGATTTTCTCGGGGGAAGAAGGTTGGGATAAAGCAATGGGCACGGAAAAACTATATAACGTGGAAATTCTTGGAATTTTCCGGTCAGTTGTATCCGATGACCTATCTTCGTCCCAATTTTCTGATCGCAATCCTTCTAGAAGGTTTAATATCATCCTTCTCCTACTTATATAAGGTGGAGTTATTGGAGATATAGAGGATAATGAGCTTAATTAACTCCCAGCGCTGAAATAATAAACGTAAAAAGTTCGATAGAATACCTGTATTGGCCACGGAGAAATAACGCGATAGGAGTGAAGAGGAAGTTGAGATGGAGAGAGAGAGAGTGGAATTGCAATATAGTACAAGAGGAGGGGGAGAAGGGGAGGGGGAGAAGGGGAGGGGAGGGGGAGAAGATTCGTGGAATGGAGCGTGGGAGATTGGATTGTGGGATGAGGGGGAGGAATCAGAGGGAACGTGTCTACAATATAGCTGATTGGCTTAGGCGCGTGATGAGGTCGCTCTGGTCGGAGTTACTGACTGGATGGTATGAATTTCACTGCGCCGGAAGTGATCCCTGTCGTCGTGATCTAATTGGCCGAATAATATTTTTCCGATCGCAAGTGAAATAAGCGACCAAAGTCTTTCATGCAGCGCTTCTACAGTTGAGATATCTACCATTGAATTATGCGGCGTGGTTGGAGTAATATTCTCATGTTCGATCATATTATATGGTGTTGAAATTCGATTTTTAAAACTCATTTTCGCCTAATTTAATCGTTTGTATTTATAAAACGATTTTTGAATCAATGCGAATGATAATGAAATCTCAGTAAAACCCTAGGTATTCGTACCCCTTCTCCACATCTGTAAATCTTTCAACGCATCACACAAGGTATTCCTTCTATCCGAATGTAACATGGTCAAACAGAAAAATAATCTCGGATAATCGAAAACGGGAACATCGATGATTTACAGTATTTTTTCCTAAATTAGCTCTCACTTGATTCTATTCCTTTACTTACATCTTACCAGTCGATTCTTTTATTTATTGAAGCAAAATTAAGAGATATTACATAGCGTTAAAACTATTCTATCTAATAGCTTATTCATTTATGAAAGTAAAAATCAGAATCAATAATTGTTGAATGTTTTTTTTATACAGTGATACAATGAGATAAGCATGCTTACGTATGGTGACGAATTTCTTTATTTTTGGTTAAGGTTTTGCAAGTCTTATGATGGATGGTATCCTCTCTCTTCCTTTAATACTATTGTGGTAGGCGGATGGCTAGAGTATCTGGATACTAAGGTCACGGGTTTGAATCTCGGTGAAGGCATGGACAATGAGTGTAAACATTTTGGGACACAAACACTTCTTTACTTTATTCTCAGTATTTGTCTGCATAGAAAACTCTCTCCATATTTGTCGAGGCAATTTCCTAATTGTTTCATTTTTCACTTTCCCTTTATCCATCTTATTATGTCCTAAACATGCTATCATAACATTTTTTAATTCGTCGTGAACAGCAATTCATTTTTACGCGCATTTTCGTACCTTTTCCTCGGTAGCCTTTCTCAGTGACTGCGCATCTTTCTCACGATCTCAGACCCCCTTTGGAGACTTAAAAATCGATTCCAGCTCCGGAGAGGCGACTTAAAGTGCCGGCGAGGGGTTCGGTGGGGGAGAGGGTGGAAGGGGGAAGGAGGAAGGTGGGAGGGAGAAGACAGAGGGGGGGGGAGGAGGGGAGGAGTAGGAGGAGGACGCAAGGAGGCGAGAGGAGGGAAAGGGACGATTGGATTTGTCGGAGCAGTGATTGGGATAGTTACCGACCGAGGTGAAATCGCCCGGGGCAGCCTTCCCGCCCACCTTTAAGGATCGGAGGCGTCCTCCGGCGACGATGTGCCTCGCCCCTTCCACTCGACCACCTGATACTCCTGCAAGTGCAGATGCCCAGGCGATATCGCCGACCGTGTTCCTAACCCAGGAACACGAAAACGAGCAAAATAAAAACCTCTTGGATGCTCCGCTTATTCCGGATAATCTCCTCACACAGATTCAACTTCCGTATTAACAGGGTTTCCAGGGAAGGCTAGTTTATAATCGATGTTCCTTATTTCTTGGAAAAAAACTTCCGTATTGACGTCTCTTGGTAAATGACAATGGCACCGATTACAGAAACTTTTCTTCTGTGTTTTAATCTAAGAAGTTTATACTGGGAAATTATTTGCACCGGGTGCATGTAGTAAACACCTTGTGCCGTGTTCGCGAAATTAATAACTCGATTTAATGCTAACACTGGGATGAAATTGATAAAGGTCTCTTCGCCGAAACAGTAATTGTTTTCAGATATAAAATACCTGCTCGACACCTCCCATATTAAAAAAATCGATAAACTCTTTATAGCGCATTGGGCTATTTCTTATATCGTTCCGCGTTGCTGCGTGCTCGTTAACAGTTAAATTGGAACCCGTGTGCTTTAGGTGTGGCCGCAAAACGACAACTATATTCGGAGGCCTCGAAGAGATCTCTGTGTAATCATTAAAATGGAATGTAGAGGCACAGGTGAGTGTGTAGAGGTCGAGAAAGGATTCACCTTCATTGCTGTGTCCTCCCTGCCCCTACTCCTCCTCTCCCTCACCTCCTCCTCATCTCCCCCCTCCTCCTCCTCCCTATTATCTTCTTCTCCTCCTCTGCCCCCTCCATCTTCTTCTTCTACCCACCTCATCCGAATGCCATCTCCCGCATTCCCTCCCTCTCATCCCTCCCTCCCTCTCATCACACTATCTCTTCCCCTCCTTTAATCACCCCCTCCTCCCTTCTCTCCTCCGGTGACCGCCACTCAGCCGCTGCCGCTGACCCAATGGCCAATCTACTGACCCGTGCGAATTGCCGCCTAGCTACTCCCTTTTCCTCCCCGCATTGTGCTCCGATCCGTACGGCCAGATTGAACCAAGTTAACGCGGTGCTCCTTTTGCGTGCACCTAATGCAGACGCTGCTCCCTCCTAGCCCCCGTTTCCCTCCCTCTTCACCTTCCGCAGTTCCTGATATGCATGATTCGCATTCGAGATATTTATTACCATAGGCGTCGGCAGGGGGGGGAGAGAAGGGGGGGGGGGGGAGAAGGGGGGGGACAAGGGGGGGGACAAGGGGGGGGGGGAGTTTGCCCTCCTGGAAATGTGTAAAAACGTAAATATTATATTATATATTATTTTAAAACGTGAAAAAACTGGAAATGCGAAAAAAACTTAACACGTTGTGTACGGATAGCGGGAATTCTCGCCATTCAAACATGTCACTTTATTGTAACAAATATCTTATTTATTGTTATCGCCAGGGCCGTCTATAGGCGATAAGCAGGTAAGGCACCGCCTTAGGGCAAATTGGTAGTTGGTCTCGTATTCGCCGAAATTGCGTTAGTCATAACTCATTGTCGTTGAAAAAAGACAACATATTCATATCGATCGAATACGGAAAAATATGCCGAGACTAAAGTTTAGATGCGAACACGAAAATCGGTATCAGTGCAAGCCTCCAGTTTCTACCTACTCCAGCGACTAATAATCAAAGGTGGTACTTGGGTTTTCATACACTTCCCTTCGATACACTTCCCAGGGACTCCTTCCCCACCCCTTTCACATCCTTCGCCTTCCTCCCCCATCCCTCTCTTTTGTTTCCCCTTGTGATCACAAGGGATGTAAATTTGAATGTCCCTGAGCTTGAGAAGAAATTAATGGTATGGGAGAGACATTTTTATTCCTAGCGGATTCTTAGGAACATGAAAATTAATTAAGTAGTACTCTGTTTTTAATAGAGAAATTAAAGTGACCAGATTTCCAAAAGCTCAATGCTGTACAAAATGAAAAAATCGGTATAATGTACATTGTACAAACTTTCTCATATAGAAATTAGTGGCGGATCCTAGGGGGCGAAGCAAAACCAGAAAAAAAATCAGATTCACATTCACGAATCGACCCAGTGCGTCATGTATAAGTTCGTATGCTCGTACAGCAAAGTGCTAGAAAAAACATCACACGTAACATAATGAAAGGTCCGGTTTGAACCACAATGAGTTTGACACCGCTATACTATGAAGCATTATTACGCGTGCGGATGTAAAATGTAGAAGGTCTATTATAGAGAACATATTATCTTTTTTGTTCGGGTGTTTTTCACTTTTAATGAAGAAATGTTGTTTTTTCTTTTTTTAACTACTAATAAGAATGTCACTTTTTACGATTTAATCACAACGTTTAAAAAGATTTAAAATTTCAAAACAATAGAAAACTACTAACAGTAAAACCATAGACGAAAAAATCACTTAATTATAGGGCCACCTTATGTAGGAGGCGGTGGGATTTTTAAAGTTTGAAGTAGAGAATGCAATACATTCTGCAAATACTGGTGGCCACCTGCACTTATTCTCAGTAAGAATGATCAAGTCTTATAAGTAACATCGAATATGTTGGTGCCTTTAGTCTACTTCAGTCCACTTGGACTTACGGATATGGTTTTTTAAAACTAGATGATATGCTCCGAAACTGTCGTGTGTAGAACTTCTTCAGTGAAACGGCATTTTGAAACCAAAATGTAATATTACAATTTGTGAGTCCGGCGTGCCTATTATAATTTTACAGATTTTTTTTTCTGGCATGCTGGCTAAAACCATTTTGCCAACTCTGGTCTACGATTTCGTTGAAAGATTGATCGGGAGGAGAAATTGCGGGAGGGAAAGCTAGGGGGAGAAAGGAAAATAAAAAGGATTTATAAAAAGCGAAACATTTAGATGGGAGTGTAAAAGGGAGAAGAAGATTGAGAGGGAGAGAGAGAGAGAGAAAGAGGGTGAAAAGGAGGGAAAGCATAGTTGTCAATTTAGTGACTTTTTACTTCCTTTAGCGACTTTTTTTTTAGTGTTTAGCGACATGTCACTAACTTTGCGATTTTCTACTAATATATCGACGTATTTAAATATTGTTTAATGTAGGCATAAACACATGCAATATGCAACATATACCAAATGAATTCATTTTGTTTGCTTTATTAAAATCTATATGTATTAATAAACATGAAAATATTTCTACAGTTACTAATTTTGAAAGTCCTCATTATAATTTACGTAGAAATGATTTCCATTAAAAATTAAAGATATTCTTCTCGACGTATAGACTATACATCGATTTTATTATGATTATTGAACGCCATAAATGAGGCTTGCGTTGTTGTTTCGAATTTTAGTAGAGAGAGTTAGCATTTTCTGTTCATTTATTTTTGCGTCTTTGAAAATCGAAGTACATACATATTTATCCTATGACGACCTTGTAATTCCGATTTCTTGGATTTTGGATTTATTTGGTGTTATTTTTTAAACTTCTATTTTCACCTTGTTCGTCCGTCTGCCCATGTACAAGATTATAATAATAATAAAAGACAGTATTAATTGGTTTGTCCTTTGACTGGTTGTTTGTTTGGTCCGTGTGACACGCTGTAGAGAAATTCGGGCAATTCGTTAAATGATGTACAAAGAGGATCGAAAATTTGGCAGGATATTTGAATAGGATATATGAAGGTAACGGCATAATATATCTCGAAAAATATCGCTAGAACAACCACTAGGGATTATTTTCATTTCTCGTTGGATAATATGTAATATTTAAAATTCCGCTCAGCAGACCTTTTTCTATTGCAAATTAATATTGGAAAACTTGACATGTGTTCTATGGACCAAGAATATTTCAAAGAAAAAGGAATATTTCTCATTTTTAAAGTTAATTTATCCTTCGATTCGGATTCGCTCGAATTTGGGCAAAATTCCGCGTTTCTAATTAACCATGTCAATTGTTGTATCAATTCACGTGTGAATGCAGTGCCTATATGCGATCGAAAGAGTTGTAGAGGGAGGAAGGCGAGAGGGTTGTAGAGGAAGGAGGTAAATATTGGTATTCAACCGGAAATTCGGGAGGTTTTTTCAGGATACGCAGAAGATTCATTTTTCTTAACTTTTACGATTAGATGCAGTTAATTCTAATCTAGTCGACCAAAATCAGTTATAAACATTTAAAGGTTTTCTGTGGATTTGTTCGTATTATGTGATCATACCAGTGGGTATGCACATCTTCAAAGTTTTCCAATGGGCTCGCTGATCAACCGAGATGTAGATGGGAAGAGGAAAGTGAGGGGAAGAAAGATCGGGTGTAAATGGAGATAGACTATTTGTGTCAAAGTATTCAGCAGGTCGGAGTGGATTTTATCCAGTGCTCGAAATGGAAAATGTTACGAAACTGAATGCTTGTATTGGTTAGTGGAACGGAAATTTTTACGAAACGGAACGCTTGTTAAATTTTCTGCCGACGTCTATGTTTAGTACGGAATAATATAAGAACATTATTTCGATAAATTCAAATGATAGTTTAGTGATTAATTTCTACAAATTATAAGTACTGCATCTGAGAGCAGAGAGCTGTGACGTGATAATATTCGTGAATATGGATTTCTGATTTGGACGATATTGCGTTTAAATGAGAAGAAAAAAATCCTTGCGAGGACATTAACTCATTCAGCAAATAGTTAAACATGCAGGAAGAACTCACGTGGAATAACATTCCTATAGCCTGTTTCTGTATTAATAAAACATTATTTATTTACTTCTAATTTCTTTCTGTGTTGCAAAGTTCAACGATAACTTATATATTAATTTTGCAGAAAACTTATTGATCGAATTCATTCTAATCGATCGATTTGGCTAATTATCCGCGTAAAACGATATTGAATTGGCAAAATGGTCATATTGGGTTAGATCAGTGGTTCTCAACCGGTGTGCCGCGACACATTAGTGTGCCGCGAGGAATGGACTGGTATGCCGCACGCTCCGAAGATATTTAATTTTTAAATTATGTATTTATTTAATGTATAATAAAATTATACAGTTATTGCTTTACCAATCCTAACAATCTAATATAACTGCGCCTTTTAGTTGTTGCGCTATTTTTTATCGTTAAAAATGTGTATTTACGCAGAGAAATTAATTAGGGGTGTTTTGGTGTGCCGCGATGTTCTTGAGCATGCCGTGGAGCAAAAAAGGTTCTTGGGGTGCACTGGGTTAGATGATGGACGATAGAGGCATTTTTTCGCATTGCAATCTTATAATTCCTTACATAAAGGAACCTAGAATAATAAGCAAAAGGCATTTTCTCGGCCTTTGTGAAGTTTTTGGCATAAGCCGTCTTCATACTCAAATTTGGTATTCTCATAAGATGTGCGATTTTCGTGCATTTTAATCGATGATTTTTTCTCATTAACACTCCCAACAAATAGTTTTTCATTGGTCTTCCATTCTGTAACATCTGTCAATTTAAAAAAATGACCTGTGCAAATGACATTTGACCCTTCCATGGCACAAACTTCTCCGGTCGCGTGGCGTTCCTTTCGGATCGGGTCTCAGCACCCGAGGCGGTCGGAGAGACTATGAGACACCTCGGTTGCGGTATTTTCTCAGGCGCCATATTCTAAGGAAGCTTACGCGTCTCTCGGAATTCATCGTGTCATCTCCGTCAGGCTGCGGTGGTACTGTCCTCTCGCATGTGAAATTATGGAAAGAACGAGAGAGGTTCTTCCGCATGGTAGCGTCCCTCTCGAGAAATGCATTCTTCGGAGGAACTGCGGAGATTAAGATACTACGTGCGAACCTGGGCCCTAAAGAGGCGGGATGGGGGGGTTGGGGGGGGGGACGGGTCATGGGGGTGGCGGGGGCAGGGTTGGGAGAGCGTGGATTTGATTACTTCTCACACGGCGTTCGAGAAGAGCCGAGAAACGACTTTCCGACGGCTTGATTGTCGTTCGCGCCGACGGAGAAATGTATTTGAAAATGATCAAACGCTCGATCGTGCTCTGTTTAACGCCCGTCGTGAGAACATTGAAGGGGGGTGGCAGAATTTCTTTATTGATGACGTTCTGTGTATATGAAATTAAATTAAATTGTTTATTTATTTTAATTGTCAGAAGTCAACTTGCTATTTGTAGCACTCCATGCGTCCTCAGATATATTCTAATTAGCAGAAATACCCGGCGTTGCCCGGGAAATTTTGTCAAATCCGATCGGAATTCTAGATGATACATGGTATTTATTTTGAATAAAACGGGCAGAGAAAAACAAAAACCGCTTATGAATTATTCCTGAGTGCCCTCCACAATCGTATCAAATTTTATTCGAATCAATAGCAGGACTCAGGAAAATACGCGTAGTTAAATGTTTAAATCGGTCGCCATTTTGATTCACACAGGCTGACGGGAACGAAATCTGGCTCTGATATTTCTCTTATTGTCTCCTATAATTGTACTAAATTTGGTCGGAATCGGTTGAGAAATTTGGGCGTGAATAAAGGAACAAGCGGACAGAAAGACAGACTAAAATAAAGTGGTAGAGACAATCGTCTTATTCTGTATCGTGTGTCACGCTCTAAGGGAATACTGCGAAAAGTATTGCTAATCTAGTTGCATCAAGTTAGGGATGAAGAGTGCAGATTGCATATAAGTAACGTTAGGAAAATATTGGTAATGAGTAAATAAAATTGAAAAACGGACATTTATCGCAAATATTTTGTTTTGAAAATTTAAAAAAAAGAGTTGATTCGTACACAGTGTAATTAATGCTTACCCATAATTTTTTGTTGATTTTCAATATATTTATAACTAAAACATGATCAATTTGATTCAATCGAAGCCGTTGAATATCGCCATATTTAATGAAAGTATGGTAAAGTAATTACTTAGATTTTGGGAAAATAAATTATAAATTTATTTAATGAAACTTTTGATATGCACTAAAAGGCTAAAAATATAAAATTCTCATAATATTAACATTCAGAAAGTATAAATAATTTTGGGCATATAAAAGTTGTATTGTTTAACAAATAAGTATTCATTTCGTATGTGTGATTTTTATACATATAACCCGTTGAAAGGGATAACTGAATTTTTTAGTGAGGAGGAAGAAGGTGAGAGCGAAGTAGAATGTTAGGGAGAAGGGGAAGGGAATTGGAGGGAGGGAGAGTATGGGGGGGGGAGAAGGTGGATGGGAGGGATAGAGTAAAGCTAATAGGAGTGAGGGAGAATGGGAGTGAAGGGGAGAGAATGTTAGGGAGAAGGGGAAGGGAATTGGAGGGAGGGAGAGTATGGGGGGGGTGGAAGGAGGATGGGAAGGATAGAGTAAAGCTAATAGGAGTGAGGGAGAATGGGAGTGAAGGGGGAGAATGTTAGGGAGAAGGGGAAGGGAATTGGAGGGAGGGAGAGTATGGGGGGGGGGGAGATGGAGGATGGGAGGGATAGAGTAAAGCTAATAGGAGTGAGGGAGAATGGAAGATGAGAGAATGTTAGGGAGATGGTGAAGGGAATTGAAGGGAGGGAGAGGGAGGATGGGAGCCATTTTGTGATATATCTCATTTGCTTGTTTTTCGTAGCTATCGCGACACAAGTTAGACTGGGCCGAATGCAACTTTATACAGAAGAAGCAAAATCGAATCGGAATAGCCCAGCACTTTAACAAAAAAAACATTGCGATTATAACTCGTGATGCCTCATTTACTGTGATTTGATATATTTTTAGAGAATGCTACTAATAAGCCTAACTTAAGATGTCCATTTAAAATTAGGCACCATTCAGATTGTGTTGTAGAAGCGATACGGAGCACCAGCCAGGAATCGCTCCCGGAAGTGTCTCTTAGCTATTATAGGAGGGGCGCACTCCGGAGTTTTTTCTATCTTGTCCTCATACACTCCCCATGGGCAGCAACGACTCTAATCTTGTTTATGATAAAGATTATGAAGGTAGTCAATTTCTGAAGCTTTTCAACCCCAAATCTTTTGCTTCAAAACCCCATTACTCTTCTCTTATTTTTCAGTTAAATCACACTTCTTATCATTCAATTATTTCATTATCATTTCGATTATTTTTATTCGTATGGAAATGCAATTAATTGCCAATTAACGTAACCCCTGATTAGTTTTGCGGTTTTGAAATCAGAAAAAATTTCTTCACATTGGAAAACATTATGCGTAACGTAAACAAATAAAGAAATGATTTTTAATAACGTAAAGAAAAACATTAGCGAAAAATTCACTGTAACTAAAGAAAACTTTCTTATTTCGTTATTTTCACGGAGTGTTTTCAGTATCTGCAGTCTCGAGGTACGAACGAAGAAGGGATGTCAAATCCAAGACGAGGGGATTTCCTTTCACAGCGCCTCGTTGTTTCCGCAAATGGTTTAGTGCGAACGCTCATATCCTCAAGCGGATTTGATAAAATTGAGAACCAATTAATATGTAATGTAATGAACAGAGACTACAGGATGCCTTTCCAACTCAGTATTCGTAATATCTAGTACCCATCTCTCAAACCCAGTGGTTCTCGACCTTTTTTAGTATGCATCATCGTATTTTCTATTCATTCAGTTATGCGTCACCCCGTTTACAGTTCCATTTTCTTCAAGTCACCTTTAAAGATAAAATAGGACTTACCCTAACACATAAAGATAAAATTCTGGCATTTACGTAAGCACGAGTGTTTATTCTCCTGGTTTTATTTGTGTTTATATAAGACAGAATATGATGCACTGTGAATTTATCAAATATTACCGTCATCTTTCAATAAACGTCGCGTCACCCTGGGGTGTCATGTCACCCCGGTTGAAAACCACTTCTAAAATCCTTAAATGGAGAAATGTTGACTTGCTATGACTGCGGATTTCCTATTCTCTACCAAACAATCGAACCTCAAAACGAATATTCATTTTTCCCACGCAAATGTGAGGAGACAAAAACAATAACTGATTGTGAGTGTTTTTTCACACAGTAATATTATAAAAAGCACCAGCGGATTTCCCTACAAAATGGAAATTCTCATTTACCGCATTCTAATTGTTGAACAAATAAATATTTTTATTTTGAATGAACAATGTATATATGCTCTGTTATTTTCCTTAATATTTTCTTTTAATTTCAATTCTGACCGTGTATTTCATTTCATTTGTGGAAGAGAGTTCCTCCTTCCCAGGGGAAATATATCAACTACCATTCAAAATAGCTCCCATTTTGTTTAAAAGAGACAAAAAAAAGAACCATAAAGTGTTATGCATGAGTCTTTAGCTGGAGAACCGAAATACCCATTTTTAATAAATTAATTGAATTAAATTGAATATTGAATAAAAACATGCCTACACACTTTTACTTAAAATTGCACTCATCGGTAGAAAATAATTTTTTCCTGGACAGAAAATATATTCCAAAAATTTTTATGCTTCGTAAAAGTAGGTGGTATTAATATGAGTATATGTTAAGTAAATGGCCAACAATAAGAACTAATTTATGAGGAAGATGAAATATAAGAATTAGAATGGAAAAAAGCCATCCAATTTTACTAGCATACAAATTTTTTAATAATATCTTTAGTCCAGGAAAAAATTATTTTTTACCTTTGAGTGCAGTTTTAAGTAAAAGTGTGTGTACACCAAAAATGTTTTTTTACTTAATTTTATTTTTTATTTTTCGTCTTACAACTGTTATTGATAATGTGTTTTTTACATGCATGAGGACTAATTATGGAATATAGATTTTAATAAATTTGGAATAATTGTTGCAATGCAGGACAAATGCGTAACGAAAAATTTACCCGTTTTATCTGACTGATGAACTTTTCACTGAATAATATTTTTGATTTAACAAAACTTTAAGACGACTTGAAAGTATGGAACTCAAAATCATGTGATCATACCGAAATTTACAAAGTGATAACTATTATAATAGGATTTTGAGGTCTAACAATGGAATTGGTAGGCAAAGCAACATCCCGTTAAAATAGCAAAATTTCCCCAAATTATGTTAATTAAACGTTTAAATTGAGCGATTTCGAACTGTATACGGAAAAAGATGAACAGAATAAGAAAACTTATTATGTTTCCTTTGGTTTATATGGTTCATATCCGAAGATTTTAGGTAAATTCTTTCGAATATAATCTAAAAAAGAATGAAAGCCTGCACGTCGAATAGCCGATTTTTGCGTGTTATCGTATGGAAAATATAAATGTCTGCCTTGGTGTCGAACCCAGGATATTTTTAGATATATTTTTCGTCATCACCTTAAAATATGTTAATAGAGCATTTCTGCCAAATTTAGAGTTTCTATCTTGATTCTTTAACGAGTTATACGCTTTTTTATAGCGAGCGTTGATGTGTGGCAAATTAATTATTTATATATATATATACGTATATATATATATATATATATATATATATATATATATATATATAAAAGCTTAAAGAAAAGGAAAGGTAATAATAAAGGTGGCAACAGGGTGTTGGAGGAAGCCCAGTGGACACTTACCTAGACTGGAGAAAAACACAAAACAACACATATATGTATTTTTAGATATATTTTTCGTCATCACCTTAAAATATGTTAATAGAGCATTTCTGCCAAATTTAGAGTTTCTATCTTGATTCTTTAACGAGTTATACGCTTTTTTATAGCGAGCGTTGATGTGTGGCAAATTAATTATTTATATATATATACGTATATATATATATATATATATATATATATATATATATATATATATATATATATATATATATATATAAAAGCTTAAAGAAAAGGAAAGGTAATAATAAAGGTGGCAACAGGGTGTTGGAGGAAGCCCAGTGGACACTTACCTAGACTGGAGAAAAACACAAAACAACACATATATGTTGCTTTCGGGCTGAAGCCCTTCTTCAGCGACGGAGAGACATGTACTTTTGTATTTTTCGTGTGTCCTCAACACCTCCAGCGGCTCTCCAATTTAGGCAAGTGTCCACTGGGCTTCCTCCAAGACCTTGTTGCCATCTTTATACACACACACGCACGCACGCACACACACGACGAAGGGAAGTTATGTAAAAGTGTATAAAAAAATTAATATATATATTTTACATTGTTCTATTTTCTCCATTAATTCCTTCATATTTTTTTATTTAAATTTTGACTGTGTATTCACTTAATGCGTGAAAGGAAGTTCACCTGCCCAGAAGGAGTAATTATCAAATGTTGTTGGGATCCCTCCGAAATCTAAACAAAACACATCACACTTCAAGAAATTCCATGAACGAGAACCAAAATATTCTCAGGGTTTCGGAAAGGAAGGTCATGTGAAACGTAAATTACCCATAAGAAATTAATAGGAGAACTAGGAAAGTACGGCATTAAACCCGAATATCGTGAGTTGGATAAAAGACTCCCTCACCGATAGAGAAAAGTTAGTAGTCATCGACAGGAAATCTTCCTATCCAGTTAAAGTCGCACAAGAAAGTGTCATAGGCCCACTACTATTCCCGATGTATCGTATATAAACGATATCAGACGTTTGCAGATGACACTATAAGGAGATAAACAGCAGGATGGCCAAAAATCGCTCCAGGAAGACTTAAACGCCTTTTCAGTATGATGTTCACTTTTGAGTTTCTGGAAGGGGAAGAACAATGAATTAGACTCGGAAGTACAGAACTGATAGATTGAATATCCAATCTGCGGAATACGTTAAATATTAGGAGTCACCATTTGTCGCGATCTATCATGGAATATGCATATTTGAAGGATCGTAGGCGCAGCCAATAAGAAATTAGGCTTCGTAGGCAGAATAGTAAGAAGTAGCACAGAACAGGTACGAGAAACGTGTTATTTATCATTGGTCAGATCTCAGTTCGAATACGCTTCAGCATATGGGGTCCGTACGAAAAGGGACAGATACTTGAGTTAGAAGGAATCCAACGCAGAGCAGCCAGATTCGTTAAGCAAAAATATGATCAAAAATTAAGCGTCACATCACTCTTGAAAGAGTTGAATTGGAAGTTCTATTAGAGGAGGTGTCAGGAATATTTGAGGCACCTAATCACATGGGTATGCACGATCACGAGGATAAAATACGAGAGATCTACTGTAGGACAGAGCGATATCAGGGTTCGTTTTTCCCAAGGACCATACAAGATCATAACAGGAGAGTGATTCACGCGAGAGAAGTTATGTAGACTTTTGTGCGCTGCACCCCCTGCCACCCACCAATCTGGTGATTTGCAGGATATTATGTAGAAGTACTACAGATAATGTTGAAATATTTGAGCACATTCGATATTGTAAGCGAAATTTTATCCCAACAACTGCTTTCGTAGGATTCACTGGGGATTCTTCCTTCAACAGATAACGGCGAAATAAGAGTAAAGATTGCTTTTAGTGGACTTTATCAGAAGTCTTTGAGATTGAAAGAGATGGAAAGTGTTTGTTCCGAGCCATCTATAAGGAGTACCACTAATAGAACAATATCATTTAGAAATTCGAATTCATAATTCCGGATATCATTTTAACATAGGAAAAATCTACTCTGGAGTTGTTTATACCTAGTCCGAGCGACTTCCTGGGGTCGTTGCTGACTGAGGTGGAGTTGCTTTTCACTAGTCAAGAACGACTCCCGGGAATGTATGTGGACCAGGCAGAAAGCACTCCGGAGTGCATAGTCAGGACACACTCCGGGGAGCGCCTCCTGACGGGGGGAGTTGGTCTTGACTACTACAACGCCGCCGCTTCAAAGGGATCGCCTCTCCTAAATGCCAAACGAATGAGAATTGAAAATTATGTCTGCGCGCCGCTTCTACGAGGCGATGGAAAATAGAGTCGCAAACAGGCAGAGTTATACGCGTGGAATGAAGGTTTCGATCTCTCTTACCCCTCTCTTCGATTCCCTCCTACCCCCCCTCTCTCCAACCCTTCTTTTTCTCTCTTTCATAACCCCTCCCTTTCCTACCCTCTCTTTCCTACCCCTTTTTCTCACCTATCCCTCTCTCTCTCTCTCTCCGCCTCCCCACTTTCATCGCCCGCTCAATCATCCGCTCTCATTCCCACGCCTATCTTCTCAACCACTCCACTATTTGTTGCCGCTGCTCCCTCTCCGCCCTATCTGTTCGATCACATACATTATGCAGAGCATAATTCCATACTTTACCACTCCGACTTTATTTCAAATTATCCCTTCGCTCTCCCCTTTTCTCTTTCTATTCTCTCTCTTCTCTCTCCTTTTACATTCTTCTCTCTCTCTTTCTCCCTCCACTCGCCTTCTCCATCTTCTTCTTCTTGACGACTATTTTCCCAAAACACTCTTTCCCTACCGTAAGAATAACGGAGGCTCTCAATCATGAGAGCGTGGACAACACCTGCCACTCCTTGCTCTCCGACCCTTCCTCCTCCTCTTCTCAACGCTCCCTCTTCACCTTTCCTTGCCCTCGTCGCCTCCTCTTTTCCACACGCATTCACCCCTTGTTATCCTCTAGTGCCCCGGAGGCAGCCTCCTGCGCTGCAGATGTTATTCGGCCAAACTTGGTCCTTTTCACGCCTCTTCTTCCCCTATACCTTCTCTCTCTCTCTCTCTCTTC
>JAXCHB010000364.1:0-129983 GCA_036926305.1 Uropetala carovei
CGTATAGATCATACCACTTAAGCTAAAACCAGCTTAATTTCTTAGTCTAATTAATGCCTTTTCTGAAATGTAAACCAGATTATCATGGCTCCGTTTGCGTTAATAATTATTTTTAAAAATTTAAAATATAATTTTCTCCTATTTTTTCGTCTAATCTTGCATTTTTTCGTCTAATCTCGGCTTGTCTCGTCTAACCATGCTTCTAATTCGTCTAATATTACCTCTTTTCCTCTGATTTTTGCCTTTTGTAGTCCAATTTTTATCTATTCTGACGTTATTTACGTCTAATAATGTCTCTTATAGCCTAAATGCTGTTTTGTCGCGTCTAATTGTGCCTTGTCTGGTCTAATATTACCTTGTCTTGTCTAATACTGCATCATCTCGTCTAATATTACCTAATCTCGCTTAATATCAACTAATCTCCTCTAATATAACCTAATCTCGTCTAATATTATGTAACATCCTATAATATTGGTTAATCTCGTCTAATATTACCTAATCTCATCTAATATTGCCTAATCTAGTCTAATATTGCTTAATCTCCTATAATTCTCGTCTAATATTCCCTGACCTCGTCTAATATTGCTTAATCTCGTCTAATATTCTCTAATTTCCTCTAATACTGCCTTGTCTTGTCTTAATTTTGCCTTGTCTCGTCTAATACTGTCATGTCTCGTCTACTTATGCCTTGTCTAGTCTAAATTTTGCCTTTTACCGTCTTATATCGCTTTTTTCCGTCTAATGTTGTCTTGTCTCGTCTAATATTGTCTTATATCGGCTATTAATGCCTTGTCTGGTCTAAATTTAGATTCATCTCCTCTGATATCGCCTTTTTCCGTCTAGTTTTGCCTGAATGTTGTCTTTTATCGTCCAATCTTTCCTTTTTCTGTCTTATTTTTCCTTTTTCCGTCTGAATTTTGCCTTGTCTCGTCTGATATTGCATTTTTCCGTCTAATTGTGCCACGTCTCGTCTGAATTTTGCCTTGTCTCGTCTAAAACGTACCCTGTCTCGCATATTCCGGCATTTTCTCGCTCTTTTTTAAAATCTGATTTCCTGAAAAGAAACATCTCAAATTTCATCGAATAATCCTCTTATTTTAGGGAAAATTAATTGCTGATGGAGAGGGATTACTTAATTGGGGGATTCCCATTCCATACAAGGAGTATCAACACGTAAAAATTCCGTTGCTTTCTTTTTACTATTTCCATACGTAGTTTTCTCCTTAAAAACATCGTTATTGGTAATCTTCGTGAGGACCAAAGTTGTAGAGAATAGTATTTCTTCCAAGTTTTGCTTGAAACAAATTTTCGTAGAACCATCCATTTCGGAGATATTTTTCTTTTTACTTTCTCCATACGAAGTAATGGGAAAGTATTGTATTCACGAAAAAATCGACTTCGAGATTTCAACGGAAATACACGTTTTGAGGTCCCTAGAACACGTTTAGACTATTTTCGGAATGATGTCTGTGTTTGTGTGTGTTAGTGTGGGCGCTCTAACTCGAAAAATACTTGCCATATCGTTACCAAACTTCATATATAACACTTTAGCATGAGCACAAAGAACTGATTAGTTTTTGGACAATAACGGAAAATCGGAAGTCGAGGTTTATTCGAAACCCGATTCGGTTTTTGCGATATTTCTCCGTTAAAACATCATTATTGTATTTACAATTCTATACAAAAGTTATAGAGGATGCAATTTCCTACAACTTTCATTTGAAACAATGTTCTATTGTAGTTATTGTTTAGGAATTATTATAAATAATTATCGGTTTTTCGGTTTTCTCCTTAAAAACATCGTTATTGGTGATCTTCGTGAGGACCAATGTTGTAGAGAATAATATTTCTTCCAAGTTTTGTTTGAAACAAATTTTCGTAGAACCATCCATTTCGGAGATATTTTGTTTTTTCTTAATTTCCAGTATACAGCGCCACCGCCATGTAGCGGTGAATTCTGTGAACAAATTCAAATATACCTAATTTACGGCAATAAGGACGACTGTATACTTTTACGATACGAATAATAATTTTGCCTTATATTGCTATTCATAAAAAGAATTTACATATCTATACCCCAAATACGGAGAAAGTCATGTGTTGGCCACGTCAGATATTTTGGACTTGTGCAGGATTTCATTCGTTTGCGAATTTAAAAAGGTTAAAATGAAGATAGGAACTTCAAACAAAAAGATTTATTAAGCTAAGAGAATCAGTTTGAAATTTCTTCAAGAAAGATACCTGAATCTAAGTTGATTTAAGCGTAAAAATGTAGTTTTATAATCACCTGAAAAAAGGTAGTTTCGTGTATAGGGTTGTAACAATGGGAAGGTGAGAAAAGATTTGAGTCTTTCCCGGCGAATGACATGGAGAAAGTTTTCTCGGTTTTCCAGCCGGGTGGTGTGGAATAATTCCACACCATCCTGCTGGAAACCAAGGAAAACCTTCTCCAATGAGAAGGTGCTAAAAAAAATACTTTGGTAACGAGGGCTATGGTAATGCCACGGTAATTATTGTGATATTTGTATGTATATATACATGTGTAATGTGTAAGGAAGGCATTGGAATGCATCTGAGCACCTGTAAAGTCAGAAAGAGAGTAGGAGGAGGGGAAGGGAGGCGTTGTGCTGTGGGGAAAACAAATGTCAGATCGATAAAGTGGATACAGGGCGGAAAAATAGGTCGGCTGGAGAGGAGGAGATAGGGAAGGGGAAGGAGGGAGTAGGGGTGATGTATAGGGGGAGGAGGAAGGAGAGAGGGGGAGAGGGGGGAGGAGGGAAGAGGGTGGGAGGGAATTATGAGATGGGGAGGGGGTGTGATAAAGGTAGGAGATATTAAGATGGAGATGGAGATAGAGGGAGGGGAAGATATGAGTGAGAGAGAGAGAGGGGATACAGAGAGAGGAAGGGAGAGAGAGGGGGGAGAGAGAGAGGAAGGGAGAGAGAGGAGGAGAGAGGAAGAAGAGAGACAGAAAGGTACAGGAAGGGAAAGAGAGAGATAGTGAGGAAGGGAGAGATAGTGAGGAAGGGAGAGAGGGAGAGGATGAGAGAGATAGAGTAAGAGAGAGTGAGAAAGAGAGGAGGAGAGAGAGTAAGAGAGAGTGAGAGAGAGGAGGAGAGAAAGGAGTAATGGGAGAGTAAGAGAGAGAGGAAGAGGGAGACGAAGAGACAGACGAAGAGAGAGACGAGGAAAGAAAGAGAGAAAGAGATAGAGGAAGAGAGATGAAAGGAGAGAGAGGAAGAGAGAGAGTAAGAGGGAGAGTAAGAGAGAGAGTAAGAGAGAGACGAAGAGAGAGACGAAGAGAGAGACGAGGAAAGAAAGAGAGAAAGAGATAGAGGAAGAGAGATGAAAGGAGAGAGAGGAAGAGAGAGAGTAAGAGGGAGAGTAAGAGAGAGAGTAAGAGAGAGACGAAGAGAGAGACGAAGAGAAAGAGAGTAAGAGAGAAAGAGAGAGACGAAGAGAGAATTAGAGAGAGATCATGAAAGAGAGGAATGTAGAGGAAGAGAGAGAGAGAGAAAGAGAGTGAAGAAAAGGGAATGGAAGGAAGAGGAAAAGAGAGGAAGAGAGGGAGAAAAAGAATGAGGGAGAAATGTAGAGAAAGTCGCGTAAAGAGTCCGGCGGCTAAATGTTATCGAAAGCCCTCTAAAATCAACCAACACGTAAGTTAAAACTGAAACCCTTTTGGAAAACCTACGAAATTCAGCATATTAAATAAACGATAAGGAATTTGCCGAAGAGTTCATGGCTTTTTTAAAAAAAGTATTCCATGCAGAATTAATGATCAAATGGAAACCAATTCAGAAATTAGGATGAAGTCTAGAGGGGCTTGTTTATTTCTACGTTGGGAAAAATTCGAGGGCCCTCCAGTGATCCCGTAGGGCCCAAAAGGGGGCCCAGCCATATTGGCCAAACACCCCGCTGTATTGTGACCTAAATTTGGAAGGGAGAATTACATGGGAATTGAGGGAGAGAGAAAGAGAGAGAGGGAGGGGGAGGGAGGGAGGAAGGGGGAGAGAGAGAGAGGGAGAGAGAGAGGGGGAGAGAGAGAGGGAGAGAGAGATGGAGAGAGAGAGGGAAAAAGAGGAAGAGAGGGAGGGGAAGGGGAAGGGAGAGAGAGAGGGAAAGAGAGAAAGGAGAGAGAGGATATATTAAGAGAGAGAGAGAGGAATAAAGAGAGGAAGAGAGAGAGATAGGGAGAGAAGAATGGAGAGGGAGAGAGAGGGAGAGAAGAAGGGAGAGGGAGAGAGAGACGGAGAGGTAGAGACAGAGAGGGAGGGAGGGAGAGGGAGAGGAAGAAGAGAGAGAGAGGGAGAGAAATACAGTGACAGAGAGTGCGGAAGAGAGGGAAGATAGGATGAAAAGAGAGAGAGGGAAAGAGAGAAAGGAGAGAGAGAGAGGATATATTAAGGGAGAGAGAGAGGAATAAAGAGAGGAAGAGAGAGAGATAGGGAGAGAATAATGGAGATAGAAGAAAATAGAGGAAGAAATGCAGGATAGTGAAAGAGATATAGATGGATAAGGGATGGATTTTTGAGGCATGAAAGCATGTTGAGAGAGAGGTAGAGAGAGAGGGAGAGAGAGAGAGAGGAAGAGAGAGGCAGAGAGAGGTAGAGAGAGAGAGAGGTAGAGAGAGAGGTAGAGAGAGAGAGAGAGGTAGAGACCAGAAATTCGACCGTTGGATATCGTATAAGTACGCAGGAGGCCTTGGAGTGTCAGAGAAGGAAAAAAAAGGGAGAATGGGAGGGAGGGAGAGAGGAGGGAGAGAGAGAGGTTGAATTTCTGGTACAAAAGGAACTTTAGGAAAGTTTCTCCTTCAGTTCGGGATGTTCCCATTGGAGGAAGTCGACGCGCATGCGCCGGAGTCTCCGCCAGTAGGGAGCGTGCACACAAAAAGTTTGTTCCACCAAGTTTCCTCCCACTTGGAGAAACCGCCTCCCTCTCTCTCCTCCTCCTCTCCCTCCTCCCTCCCTCTCTCTCTCTATCTCTCTCTCTCTCTCGTTCTCTACCTTGAAATTTTTAAAAACAATTTCTGTTTCTCATCATCTCTCTTCCTTTCTATCTTCCTCTCTCTCTTCCACTCTTCCTCTGTCTTTCCCTCTCTCTTTCTCTCTATTTTTTCCTCCCTATATTCCTTTCAATCTTCCCCCCTCTTTCCTCTCATTCTCCTCTATCTTCCTCTCTCTTTCTCTCTCCCTCTTTCTCTCACTCTTAATAATTCTTCATCTCTGTTCATTTCTATCTTCCTCTCTCTATTCTCCTCTATCTTTCTCTTTCCCTCTCTCTCACATCCTCTCTTTCCTCTCTCTTTCGCTCTCTGTCTAATCCTCTTCCTCTCACTCTTCCTCTCTGTTTTTTCTCTCTAGTTTCCTCTCTTCCTCTATCGCCTTCTGTCTCTCTCTTCCCCTCCATCTTTATCTCCATCTTCCCTTATATCTTCCTCTTTCTTCCTCTACGTTTTCCTCTCTATCTTCCTCTCTCTCTCTTCCACTCGCTCTTCCTCTGTCTTTTTCTCTCTCTTCCTCTCTCTCTTCCTCTTCCTCATTATCTTCTACTGTATCTTCCTCTCTCTCTCTCGCATTGCTACCTTGTTTCTCTTCATCCCCCTTCGTCTGCTTTTATCTCAATATTTCTTTAGTATCAGTATTCATTCCATTTTCTCTCTCTTTCTCTCTCTCTGCCTTCTTTCTCTTTTCCTCTCTCTCTTCCTCTCTATGTCTTCATTTCTCTGTCTTCATACACCTCTTCTCTCTCTTCCTCTCTCTCTTTTCTCTTTTTCTATAACTCTCTCTCTGTCTTCTCTCCCTCTCTTCCTCTTCCTCCGTCTTCATTTAACTGTATTCCTTTCTCTCATCTTCTCTTTTCTTCTCTCTCTCATTATCCCTTGAAATTAAAAAGAAACATTTTCTGTTTCTCTTCTTCTTTCTTCGTCTCTTTCTTGCTTCATTTTTATCTCAGCTTTTTATGTCAGCTTTATGTTCACCCTGTATCGCTATCTCTAGCTTGCTCTATCTCCCTTCACTTCTCTCTTCCTCTCACTCTCCCTATCTCTCTCTTCCTCTCTCTGTCTCTCACTCAGTCTGTCTCTCACTCTGTCTGTCTCTCTTTGTCTCTCTTCCTCTCTCTCTCTTCCTCTCTCTCTCTTCCTCTCTCTCTCTCTTCCTCTCTCTCTTCCTCTCTCTCTCTCCCTCTCTCTGTCTCTCTCTCCCTCT
Organism: Uropetala carovei; assembly: GCA_036926305.1. NCBI lineage: Eukaryota > Metazoa > Arthropoda > Insecta > Odonata > Petaluridae > Uropetala > Uropetala carovei. Next base: position 6,210 of record JAXCHB010000364.1, read on the forward strand.
CTCTCCCTCTCTGTCTTTGTCTCTCTCTCTCGTTTCTCTCCCTCTCTCTCTATGTGTCTGTCTCTCTCTACTCTCTCTTGGTCTCTCTCTCTTTCTCTATCTCCCTTTGTCTCTCTCTCTTTGTTTCTCTCTGTCTCTCTCTTTGTCTATCTCTCTTCCTCTCTCTCTGTCTCTCTCTCTCAATCTCTTCACCTTTCTCTAAAAACATTTCTAATATTCTTCCTATAAATTTTTCATACTCTCTTTAACTTTTACTTTTAATCGAATTTCTCATTTCATATGTCAAAATAATAATTCATATAAATTTTTCCCCTCTCTTATTTACTTCCTTTCTCTTCCACACCTTTTTTCCTCTCTCTCTCTATCCTTCTAAATTTCGTCTTCGCATCTTCTAATCTTCTAATTAATTCATTAATTTCACTACATTAGTCTTTGTTTCAACAATAACTCACCATGTTAGCAACGAATGAATGGGAAGCCCCTGAAAAGGTGTCAATTTTATATTTCCTGTTCTCGACTTGTTTTTGTAAGTTTTGGAAACGGATTCAAGTATTACACGGCGTGATAAATGAACTTCGATCCTTTACGCACGCGTTCGTCAAGGTCCCGAGTTCGTAACTCAATTCTAACTGATGTAAATCGACGAAAGACTTAAAGTCTGCACAGTCGATTTTCACTTTTCGTATCTTATATGGGAAACAAAGGAATTATGCCTTGGATTCCGGGTTTTTTCATTTTTATTGCTTTTTAATATATGAATCGGGGATTCCTTCAAAATTTCAAACGGAAAGTGTATGGAAAGTAATTAAAAATGATTATTTATACACTCTGAAACGTCGATGAATCGATTTTATGCGACGTATTCGACCAATCGGTACTTTTTTACTAGATAGGCAATCGAATCCCGGGCCGTTTGGTTCCGACACGGCATCTGAGGACTTAAGCATAACTAAAATTGGAATGTTTACGCTCTGAAATGTAGATGCATCGATTTTGTGCGATATATTCGACTAATCGATGCAGTTTACGAGATCGATATACCGAATCTCTTTTCAATTGGTTCGAACGCAATATCTGCGGACCTAAACAGAACTAAAATTGGAAAGTTTAACCTCTGAAATGTAGATGTATCGATATTATGCGATACATTCGAGTAATCGATACTTTTTTACGAGATAGACAATAGAATCTCGGTCCGTTTGGTTCCATAATAGCAACTGCGTATCTAAACAGAACTAAAATTGGAAAGTTTACGCTCTGCAATGTCGATAAACAAACTTTATGCTATACATTCGATTAATCGATACATTTTTAGATCGATAGATAAAATCTCCTTCCGATTGGTTCCGACATAGCACCTGCGGACGTAATCGGAGCTGGAACTGGAAAATTTACGCTCTGAAATGTTGATGTATCGATATTTGCGATTTTACGCTCTTAAAGGTCGACATATCGATTTTATGCGATACATTCGATCGATCGATACTTTTTTACGAGACAGACAACGAATCCCGGTCCATTTGGTTCCGACACGGCATATGCGGACCTAAACAGAACTGAAATTGGAAAGTTTAAGTTCTGAAAGGTGGATGTATCGATATTATGCGATACATTCGATCGATCGATAGTTTTTTACGAGACAGACAACGAATCCCGGGCCGTTTGGTTCCGACACAGCATCTGCTGACCTAAACAACGCTAAAATTGGAAAGGTTACGCTAATAAAAGCCAACATAACTATCGTATGAGATGCATTCGACTAATCGATACATTTTTACGAGATCGATAGATCGATCTCCTTAGGAATCGCTTCTCGAAACGACCTCAGCTTGGAGAAAAACGAACCAGAAAGCAAAGGAAAACTCTAAATAAAAAAGAATCTGAAGATAAAAACAGGTTTGATGTAGATAATACGACGAGATTCATAATAATACCATATTAAAGTGAAAATATTGAATAGGGCAATGATCTGGTGTGAACATTACCTTAGCCCAGTTTCCTCTGTGTTCTCTCTCTCTCTCTCTTTTTCCCTCTCTCTTATCCTCTCTCTCTCTTGCTAACATCATCCATTACCCGAACTTCATCACTTCCGAATAAACTTTGAAATTTTCTTTCCTTACGAAGAAACTTAAGTCCCCATAACCCACTTTCACAACTAAACTCTGAAAATCTATGCGATTCCATCTTTGTCTCTCTCTCTTCCTCTTTGTCTCTCTCTCTTCCTCTTTGTCTCTCTCTCTTCCTCTTTGTCTCTCTCTCTTCCTCTTTGTCTCTCTCTGTCTCTCTCTTCCTCTGACTTTGTCTCTCTCTCTTCCTCTCTCTCTCGCTTACTCTCTTTCTCCTCCTCTCTCTGTCTCTCTCTTCCTCTCTCTCTCTTCCTCTCTCTCTCTTCCTCTCTCTCTCTTCCTCTCTCTCTCTTCCTCTATCTCTCTCTTTCTCTATCTCTCTCTTTCTCTCTCACTGTCTCTCTCTTTCTCTCTCTTTCTCTCTCTGTCTCTCTATTTCTCTCTGTCTCTCTCTCTTTCTCTCTCTTCCTCTGTCTTTGTCTTTCTCCTCCTCTCTTTGTCTCTCTCTTCCTCTCTCCCTCTCTTTCTCTCTCTCTTCCTCTCTCTCTTCCTCTCTCTCTCCCTCTGTCTCTCCCTCTGTCTCTCCCTCTTCCTCTCTCTCTCTTTCTCTCTGTCTCTCTCTCTCTCCCTCTCTCTTTGTCTCTCCCTTTCTGTCTTTCTCTATCTCTTTATCTCTCTTTCCCCCTCTCTCTCTGTCTCTCTCTCTTTCCCTTCCTCTCTCATTCTCTCTCTTTTCCTCATCTTTTCTCTTCCTCTCTTTCTCCTCCTCTCTTTCTCCTCCTCTTTCTCTTCCGCTCTCTCTCTTCCTCTCTCTTCCTCCCTCTCTCTCTTCCTCTCCCTCTCACTTTCTCTCTTCATCTCTCTCCCTCCCTCCCTCTCTCTCTTCCTCTCTCTCTCTTCCTCTCTCTCTCTTCTTCTCTCTCTCTTCCTCTCTCTCGTTTCCTCTCTCTCTCTTCCTCTCTCTTCTCTCTCTCTTCCTCTCTCTCCCTCTTTCTCTCCCTCTCTCTTCCTCTCTCTCTTCCTCCCTCTCTTCATCTTCCTCTCTTTTTTTCTCCATAATTTTAAAACTTTTCACTCATTTTCCTTAAGCGACTTTTTTCTATTTAAACGTCTAGAAAACTTTCCTTTTTTAAAAAAAAACTTTCCTATTTTGAAAAGGACTGATACATTTCGTAATTTAACTGGTATAACTTTCTCTCTCGCTTTTTAAGGACCGGAGGAAAGTGGGAGTGAGAGAAAGTTTATCATCATTTTAAACTTCCTACCTTATTTTTTATTCAACATCCAAAACGTTTTTCATTTTTTTGTAAACGTATGTTTATATGGCTAGCAAAATCACTGGGCATTTCCCCGGTTTTAAGTATAGCATACTATAGATCTGTTTCCATGCAGAAAAGGGTCGACCTCGTTGTCATGGTTGTTTTTTCAGCTTATCCCATCGTTGCAAACCTGTTATAAAAATACCTGTTATAAAAATACGTTATAAAAATACATTTTTATGAATATGACTTTAAAACTAAGTTTTACTCTTAGATAGACTTAGATTTTGTATCATTTCTTTTAATACACATAAAGTTAATTCATTTAGCTCCATAAATGTTTTTGTCCCGACTTCGTAACTTCATTTTAAGCGGTTTAAATTCGCTAAAGAATCAAAGCCTGCACAAGTCAAAATAAAAATCAGTATATGATTATTGGTTCGCCATGGAAACCATTTTAAACCACATTTGGCCCGTTGCTTAGAAACGATTTTTTAAAAAGAAACACTGTAGTTTGGCGAAGTTTATACCATCTACAACCAGAAAAGCTTAATTTTATAATCAGAATATAGTTAAATATAGTTTAAATTGACATTATCTGGAGTCTTCAATATATGGGCGTAACTAAGGTCGTATTTTTTACATGTTGAGGGCCCCAATTTAGTGAAGGCCCCCAAAAATGTTATCTAAAGTGCCAAATGACTCAATTTATATTCGCATAAGACTGTAATATTTAATAGGGTGTTTCAGTGTACATATTTAGATCGCAGGGCCCCTTAAATGTTTATGGACAGGGGCCCTTTAAAAAACAGACTCAAAAACCCGCCCCTTACTACGCTTACATAATGAATATTTTAAATATGGAATTTTATAAATTTAAATGTACCAATAGCATTTTCAGTAGTATAATCTCCATGATGTCTGTGAGAAGAATTGTGTGGGTCCTCTTAACTCAAAAACTAATAATCAGATCAGCGCAAAAGTTCATATTTAAGTTTTTTATTAACAAATGAAGAGCTGGTATGGTTTTAGGTAGGAACGGCAACACGAAAAGGGCAGTTTATTATTGTATTTTTTTCGTTTTTTCAAAATATCTCCTTCAAAATTCAATTTACGTAACTATATGTAGAATGTAAAATTGTAGGAAATGTAATTATCTGCAAGTTTTGTTCGGAATATTTTTACGTAAATGTGATAGTTTAGGAAATATATTAATTTTTCTCCCGAATTTGCGCTGAAATCCGTCGCTAAGCGGTCCGATCGTTTCAAGGTCGCTATGGTGAAATTATGACAATGATCGGGAATGCTGATGATTATAAATTCGAAAATGGTCGATTTTTAAGGAATTCTGATCAATACAAAACACGATACGCACTCGAAAATAATTTGAAAGCATTTTAAAAGTTAGAAAACGCTAAAAGAAAAATGGACTATATTTCATTTTGAAATAATCTGAAATAAATTTTTATTGCAACTTGGCAATTTTATCGGTTATCATTTGAATTTTCTCGATATAAAAATTTACGAAAAATTTGGTCCAGTTAAATTTTATGGGGTATTACTTCTAGGGACAGGGTAGCAAATTCATATGTCACATTAATATTACAGAATTTTGGTTTCCGTCTTAATTATCCTATGAAAACTTGCTGAAAATATTACTTGGAAAGCTTTAAATTACTATTAAAAATTATCAAAGTATAATAACATTAATATATATGTATATATATAGGATTTATTTAATAATATCGGTTTTTCCTAAAGGTCGTAGTTTAAATATTAATGGTATTATTAAAAACTATCAGAATTTTCCGCTGAATTTCAACGGATTTAGTGAAGCTACTACAGCACAACATACAAACTCTTTAAAAAACCTAATTAGTAGATACTTTTAAAATTACAATTAGCTTTTCTTAACAATTAATCATATTTGCTTGTAACAATCCGTTTCCGAGCCTATTGCATTCAAATATAACGATAATTTTATTTCCTATCATATTACTTTCGACAAATCCAGCTCCATTTCTTGTGTAATTATGCCTCGCTGAAATATTAACTTTTATGGCTTGAAAAAGCAACGTACAGTTGTCCATGATTGAACACTGACTCCGGTAAATGTACTCCAGATACGTGAGCTTATTTACGTTAATAAACATTATAATGTAGAATATAATGTTTTTACTTACAAAAAATGTAAGATTCCAGTATTCAATGGACTAAAGAAGGTTCAATTACTTTCATCAATCGTTATAAACGCTTCCTGAATAATATTCAGTATCTATTTACTTTGCTATCCATAAACATCCATCGTTTCGTTGCTTAAACAAAAGTGCGAAGCGAATAACGCTAAACTTTCGTCTATTTGTAAGCTTCATTGAAGCTAACTGAATCGGGGGTAACAGTGACGGCTGCCTTGGCAACGCCCGGAAAGAGTACGAAAAATCCACAAAATCTCGAAACAAAAGGCACATTTCTGAAAACATGGACCGTGTAACATGTAAACTTCGCAGGAATAATATAGTATACAGTATTATTCGTCGAGTAACGCAAAAACGAAAGAAATCGGTCCATATTTACGCATTTTAATTCTTGAAGGAAGAATACCTTGCAAGTCAAGAAATGGATTCATACGTGTTATCTTATGGTAAAATGTTAATCCCCTTTATTGGTAGCACTGATTAATCCCGGTTGACCAAACATTAACTATTCATTAAGTTATGATGTAAGGAAGAATCGTACCAAATTAGGTTATTCTAGCTTTTATCGTTTAGGAGGAGTTCCGTGAACAAACATACAAACCAACAAACACACTCTTCAAAATATATTATAGTAGATAAACCTCTGACTCTTGTTAAGAAGCTTACCTATATGAAACCATTGAGTTCGTTGTCATGGTAAACCGATTGTTGGAACCCTGGAAAAATTACGTTTTTTACGATAAAGACTATAAATTTACGCTAATTATAAACGGAAATGAATTACGTCTTCAGTAATTAGAAACTGCTATTTATGAACTTTCCGATACTTCAAGTCCGGAGTTCGAATCTTGAAGGGAAATAATTTTAAAATGCAAATATAAAAACCTCTGCACAATATTTACGTTCTTTTCGTAGGGGGAAGCAATAATGGGGCCAAAATCGGCCTTCAGAATAGAAATTTTGGGAATTTCAGATTTTTTCCTTAGGTAGCAAGGAAAAATCTATAATCGTGCCAAATTTCAAGTTTGTAGCTCATTTGGAAGTGCCTAATAAATTTATATCATCCTAAATCATATTTCAGAAGCGTCTATATATTATAGATAGCATTCGTTTAGCGATATTCGGTAAATATCTACAACATTATATGGATTGTTTATTCGCTTTACTATTTCGAATGGACGCTTATCGAAATGTCTTTAAAATAATTTAATTTCAATTCTGAAATATGTTCAGGTTAAATTTTTAAACCGGCTGATGAGAAAAAAAGTTTGCGGAGAATACACGCGTAGTTTCTATGGGAACAGCTGAGGTGAGAAAGTTCGCTAACCGGGTCTCCTGAAAGCTCCCTATAAGCAACGGTCGCCAAGGCGATCCAGAATCCCGCGATGCGCCTTAAAAGAAATCACATCTACTTTTGATATTAATGACGTAGTATGTAAAAAAATTTCATTCTATACGATTTTAAGGACTTATTAACGATTTTTAGCGGTTATTTTTAAAGAAAATAAACGAGTTTACAGTTTCAAATTGGCGTCTGTCTCTCTGGGTACTTGTTTATAAACATCTGAACATTTATACTAATGTAAAATCGTAGTAAATTCTACAGATATTTTCGTTAATCGATAAAAGAATTAGATAACCCATTTGGACGACTAATTTTCTTTTATAAATCAGCTGTTTATGGCCCTCAAAAACGTCTCTAAGTAACTGTTTATTGCGACAATCGAACCTATGATCGCCTGCATGGCAACCTAACCGTCGTCCGTGACGACTTCAAAGTTTAAATCGATGTTTTTTTTTAACACGTAAACAGTATCGATAATTGTAAAAGCTATGTAAATCCTACAGGTATTCGACGTATAATTTTCGTAGAAATTACTTTTTTATTTAAAAAATCATAGCTATCGAATTGAATATGGTTTTTAAATTAACAGTGTACTTAATGTGTTGCTTAGCAGCGGGATTAAATAAACAGCTACGTAAACAGAGGAATGTTGACATTTGACGTAACTTAATGAACAATCTCGGAATTATAAGCGTCTATTTTGAAGTACAAAGCTTTATAGACAGTTTAGACTTACAATTAGTAAACTTTAATAGATGTTGCAAACACACATTCTAAAAAAACTGGAATTATGCGCAGAAAATTAAAAGAAAACTACGAATGTTTATAACATTATAGGTTGCCATGGCGTTCCAAAAGTTCTCGTCGTCATGGCGATTCAAATTTCGCGTTCTCGAAAAACCTTTTTTTTTCAATAAACCTGAAAATTCGCTTTTCTATTTTTTGAATTTTGAAGTAATTTTCAGCGCTAATTCGAAACGGATTACTAAAACTCTCGGCAAAGGAATATAAATATCCTTGTTCGATTTTTCTGTGTCTGTCTGTTAACTCACATAAAATCGATATTGTGACGAAACCATGAAAGATATAGAGATTAAACTCAGAGAGTAGATTAATCACAGCTGTAATTTGGATATATGAAAATTTCAGCTTTCAAACACACACAGGTTTATCTTGGGGACCATTTAAAGTTTTATTTCTTAGATATCTCCGGAATTATGACAGATAGATAGCTGAAAAGTTTAACGTAAATTTCCTAATTAATGGAAATTATTCTGTTAAATTTTGAGAAAAATCCGACCTGAAAGACCTGACTTATTTCGAAATAAAACAATTTCTTACGCGGATTTATCAATGGCTGTCAAATGAAAGGGTCTCCTTCTACAGCAATAGTATCGTTGCTTAGAAACAAAAGTTCGATGCGAATAACGCTAAACTTACGTCGATTTGAGGTTACACGTGATAATTCAGCCAGAAAAGGCATTACATTACATTGTTACCTGTTATAAAGCTTTTTAAATGTAATTTTCCTTTAAGAAAAGAGAGATGAATCCAATATGTAGAAGAAAAACCTAATATATCTACCTTCTAATGCATTACATGACATTTTTACGTGCTGTAAAGCTTAAAAAACGTAATTTTCATGTAATGTAATGCAGTTTAAGGCAAAATATAGCAGTTAAACCTGTTATTTATGCTTGATAATACTTTGCATTACATTATTACATGCTGTAAAGCATAAAAAAAGCAATTTTCATGTAACATAAGGCAGTTAAACGCAATGTATAGCAGCTACACGTGATAATTCTACATGAAAATGCATTTTTACATGTTTCTAAGCCATGAAACGTAATTTTATGGCAATAAAAGACTGAAAATGCATTATATACCAGTTTTACCTGATAATTCTGATTGGCAATGCATTGAATTACATTTTTAAACGCTTTAAGGTCTGTAAACGTAATTTTCATGTAATAAAAGACTGATAAATGAAATACGTAGCAGTTATCACTTGAAAATTTAGCTTAAAATAATATCCATTACAACTTTACATGTTGTAAAATCGTAAAACGTAATTTTTACGTAGTACGAGACAGATAAAGGCAATATGTAGTAGTTACACGTGATAATTCTGCTTGGAAAAGGATTACATTACATTTTTACATCTTTTACAGCTTAAGAAACGTCATTTTTATGAAACAAAGTGACAAACGATTTTTATAGTTCGTGGCAAACGTTCCTTAATTACGCAAGCGATGCTTTCATTAACATTTACTATTTTATGTATTGTATTGGACGCATTAACGTCTTACTTAATATTCACCGAAGCCTTTAAAGCGGCAATAAAATTACGTGGATTATGTCGACACTCTTAGCCAAAACGTAAACAATAAACAACATCTTGGTTACCGAATGAATGTAAGTAGATGTATCGATTTATGTTGCGATAAATCTTTCAATGTTAATGGTAAAAGATGAAAATGTTCTAATATTCCTTATAAATCGTTTGACTCGCTTTAAAAGTATTCATAGACTATATTTAAGCATTTCTTGGCTTAGCTATTCTTCCTCTATGGCGAGGATTTTCCTTGCATTAATCCTTACGTGTAGGTATATCTCCCTTTGAAGAGGACAACAATTAAGATATTTAGCTTTGTTGCCGCCTGGAAAATGGACATCTAAACCGATAAATTTTGCGTTTAAAGGAAAATTTCAAGCGATTTAGCATGTAATATGACAAACCATGGACAGAATTAAAATATTCAGTCTTTCCTGCGTAAAATAAGCCATTTCCCGTGACCGTAAGTTAATATTTAGGTATATTTATATCCACATCAGTGAAGGACTGCATGGCATTTTGGGGTTTCTCCACACAATTTCCCATGCATTCTTATGGAAATAGTATTTTGTTGACCCCATGGGGTATAAGAGACCCCACGGTCTGCAAACCTAGGCCAAGTTCTTCCTTTGGTCCATAAGGTGGCCCATGAAACTTTTGGATTCGATAGATTCAACGGTGTAAGAACTTATAAAGAACATACATACACAGACATACACACTAAAATATTTATAAGATAAAACGGAAGATATCGCAGTTAAAATTGCTAATCCTGCGTTAAAATGCAATATATTACATTGTTACACGTTGTAATTCAGCAAAAAATGCATAAAATTACATTTTTACATCTTGCAAAGCATTACAACGTTATTTTCATGTAATATTAGATAGATAAATGCAATATAAAGCAGATATACCTGCATAGAAATGCAGTACCTTACATTTTTTACATACTATAAAGACTTAAAACGTAATTTTCTTGTTATTTAACGTAAAAAACGCATTACATAGCAGTCACACGTGAGATTTCTGCATTTCAATTAATTTACATTACATTTTACATGTTGTAAACCATTACAAACGTAATTTTCACGTAAAAAAATCTGATGTGGCCAACACATGGCTTTCTCCATATTTGGGGTATAGATATTTAAATTGTTATGAATAGCATTATAAGGCAAAATTACCATTTAGTATCGTAAAAGAATACAGTCCTCCTTATTGCTGTAAATAAGGTATATTTTGAATATGTTTACAGAATTCACTGCTACATGGTGGCGGCGTTGTATACTGGAAATTTACGAATAAGTGAAATATCTCCGAAATGGATGGTTCTACGAAAATTTGTTTCGAACAAAACTTGGAATAAATATTATTCTCTACAACTTTGGTCCTCACGAAGATTACCAATAATGACGTTTTTAAGGAGATATTTGACGGAAACCGAAAAACCGATTATTTATAAATAATTCCTAAACAATAACTGCTATGGAAAATTGTTTCAAATGAAGGTTGTAGGAAATTACAGTCTCTATAACCTTTGTATAGAATTGTATATACAATAATTATGTTTTAACGGAGAAATATCGCAAAAACCGAATCGGGCTTCGAATAAACCTCGACTTTTGATTATCCGTTATTGTCTAAAAACTAATCAGTTCTTTGTGCTCATGTTAAAGTGTTATATATGAAGTTTGGTAACGATATTGCTAGTACTTTTTGAGTTAGAGAGCCCACAATCACATACACACACAGACATCATTCCGAAAATAGTCTACACGTGTTCTAGGGACCTCAAAACGTTTATTTCCGTTGAAATCTCGAAGTCGATTTTTTTCGTGATCACAATACCTTCCCATTACTGCGTATGAAGAAAGAAATAACGCGGTTAAACGCAATATTTCGCAGTTGCACTTGTTATTAAAGCTTGTAAACACATAATGCGTCACCTATTGTACCGTATTGAGTGTTTATAGGTGTGCGGCGGGGGGTGCCAGCCATAAAGAAGCAAGCTTTCAAAACAGAGATGAAAGCGTCGGTTAAGGTAAGGCTTCCCTCTATTGACGGCCTTTGGAATGAAAAGCATTCGATTAAGAGGGAGAGAGGGAGGGAGGGAGGGGGCCAGACAAATAATTCGGTCTCTTAAAAGGAGAAGGATAATTGTATTATTCTGCAAATTAATAAAATGAAAAGGTTTTCCATTCAAATAAAGAGGATTGCTACTTTTTGTAAGGATTCTTGAAATGTTTCTCTTTTTCTGTTTCTGTTTTTCTGTCTTTCTCTCTTTTCCTCTCTCTCTTCCTCTCTTTTCCTCTCTCTAAATATCTCTCTTCCTCTCTCTCTTTCTCTCTCTCTCTATTCCTCTCTTCCTCTCTCCTCTCTGTTTTTCTCTCTCTTCCTCTCCCTCTCTCTCTTCCTCTCTTTACCTCTCTCTCTAAATCTCTCTCTTCCTCTCTCTCTCACTCTCTATCTCTCTCTCTATTCCTCTCCTCCTCTGTTTTTCTCTCTCTTCCTCTCTCTCTATCTTCCTCTCTCTTCCTCTCTCTCTTCCCCACTCTCCCTCTCTCTCCCTCTCTCTCTCTCTATCTTCCTCTCTCTTCCTCTCTTTACCTCTCTCTCTAAATCTCTCTCTTCCTCTCTCTCTATTCCTCTTCCTCTCTGTTTTTCTCTCTCTTCCTCTCCCTCACACTTCCTCTCTCTCTATCTTCCTCTATTTTCCTCTCTCTAAATCTCTCTCTTCATCTCTCTCTTCCTCTCTCTCTTACTCTCTCTCTTACTCTCTCTCTTACTCTCTCTCTCTATCTTCCACTCTCTTCCTCTCTTCACCTCTCTCTCTATTCCTCTCTCTCTCTATTCCTCTCTTCCTCTGCTTTTCTCTCTATTCCTCTCTCCCTCCCTCTCTTCCTCCCTCTCTTCCTCTCTCTCTATTCCTCTCTCTCTATTCCTCTCTGTTTTTCTCTCTCTCCCTCTCTCTCTCTCTATCTTCCTCTCTCTCTTCTTCTCTTTACCTCTCTCTCTAAATCTCTCCCGTCCCCTCCCTCTTTCTCTCCCTCCCTCTCTCTCTCCCTCTCTCCCTCTCCCTTTCTCTCTCGGCCTTGATAGACAGGTGGTAAGAATGACTGCCAAACGGATACTAAGGTCGCGGGTTCGAATCCCGCCTTGTGAATTTATGTCCGTGTTCGTATGAGTTATCTCTGAGATTGGACATCATCGTATAAATATCGCTTTTTGTGCAATTAATATAGAACTTTTGGGATTAAAAAGTAGCCAGCGGCCTTCCTATTTGTGTATAAAGTATCTGTCGAAAGTTTGATTAATCTGGCTTTAACGGTGTGGAAAAGTACAGATGCACAAACAAACAAACAAACATACAAACATACCAACTTTCATAAATATATAGGAAATATCAAAGACGGATTATAATTACTATTATTCCTCTCTCTCCCTCTCTCTCTCTCTCTCTCTCTCTCTCCCTCTCTCAATTTCGCCCTCAATAAAGTCGTTTGTCTGTCTGTCTGTCTGTCTCTCTACCTGTATCTCTCTTCTATTCACCATTTCGTCTGTCTTTACGTCTTACCAAGAACCACAGGTGCTGTGTAGCCGTCGTCAGTGGCGATTCTCCGAAAGAAAAAGGTACTCTATTTAAAAGAGAGCCTTAAAAATTCTTTTACGAGAGAATTTCAGTTTGATAAAAAAAGTGTTCCTAGTCAGTTTGACAATCAGCGCCAGGAGATCGTAACGGGAAAAGTGTCAACTAAAAATAATCGATCGTTCGCGTAAAGTGAATAGGAATTCCTATTCTAGCGGGCCGAATAAGGCCAACAGAGGTCTCTTATTACGGATAGTTTGAGTTTATATTGTTTTTTTTATACAGCGTGAAAAGTTACTAAGTATTTCCACTCTGTAGAATGTTTTAAAACATTTTCAACTATCATAATTGGCTTAACGATTATTTTTAAAGGACTGTTATTTAGAAAGCAACAATTTTTATTAGTCTAAACTACGAATAAAGTCATATTATACACTAATATTAATTTTTATTTATTAAATACGTTTTCTGCAACGAGATAATTCTAAAATTCTAACCGTCTTGAATACACGATCGATTTGTAGTTCATGTTCTCGCCGCCTCGGAGGCTGGGGCGCTGCTGTCGCTCCACTTCTCGCTACATTCAGAGATGACAACGTGTGATGATTTCCTGTCTCTCTTCTGATAACGCAGGTGTTTTATCTTTTAAGGCGATTATTTTACGCAAACAATAATTTATTTTTATTGTTCGTGCATTAAAATTAATGGAATTATTATATAATATAGCCCTCTGATTACCATTAAAAAGCTTACCCAGGGAAAAAACGCTGAGATCGTTGCCATGGTAATTCTATTGTTTGGGAGCCAGAAAAATTCCAGTTTTTTCCGATAAAAACTATAAATTTACTGCAATTCTGCTCGGATTTGAATTCAGTCTTCAAAAATAAGAAACTACAATTTATACTCTTTCCGGTAGTATAAGTCCCGAGTTCGAATATTGAGGGGAAGTAATTTTAAAACGCAAATATAAAAACGTCTACACCATATTTAAGTTTTCTTATGGGGCGAAAAGGGGCATAAATTGCGCCTTAAAGTTACAATTTCCACGATTTGAAATTTTTTCCTTAGCTTGCGTGGAAAATTCTATATTCGTGCCAAATTTTAAGTGTGTAGCTTATACGGAAGTTCCTCAAAATCTTGTGTTTTTCTCCAAAATCCTATGTAAGAAACAGCTAAAGATATATAAAACTGGCGTGTAGACACGGAGATGAGTATCTAGGTAACCATTTAATGGGTTTGTTATCCGATTGTAGCTCGACGCAAGTACCTCTAAAACAATTCCTAAATCTCTTTTTTTTTTAAAACTCCCTCCGGAGTAAAATCTTCGATTATCCGACTGCGGCCTTCTTTATATCGAGAACAACCCCAGCAGAAGAGCAGAGGGGCTGAAAAGAGAGGGGAGGAGAGATCTCTCTCTTATGGCTGTATCTCTCTCTTCCTCCCTCTCTCTCCCTTAGCGACCCCTTCGCTAAGCAACGCGTGAGGGTTCTTCTATAGAAGGGGTGGGACGAAATAAGAGGGGGAAGGGTTTTTGAAGGGAGAGAGGGATGTGCGCGCCCTAAGTAATGCTCCCTCTCTCTCCTTGGGAAAGAGGGGTTAAAAGAAAAGGGGGGAAAACAAAAGAATGGGAGGAGGGGAGGGGGGGAGAGGATAAGGGGGAGGATTGGTCTAAGGGGGGGAGAAAGAGGGAGAGAGAGAGAGGGGGAGATGGAGAGAGGAAGAGGGAGAGGAAGGGAGAGAGAGGAAGAGAGACAGGAATAGAGAGAGGAAGAGAGAGAAGAGAGGAAGAGAGAGAGATAGGAAGAGAGAGAGATGAAGAGAGAGGGAGACGGATGAAGAGAGGAAGAGAGAGAGGAAGAGAGAGAGGAAGGGAGAGAGAGGGAGACGGATGAAGAGAGGGAGGAAGAGAGAGGGGGAGATAGAGAGAAAGGGAGAGGAAGGGAGAGAGAAGGAAGGAGAGAGGAGGAGGGAGAGAGGAGGAGGGAGAGATGAGGGAGAGAGGAGGAGAGAGAGGAAGAGAGGAGGGAGAGAGAGGAGGGAGAGAGAGAGAGGAAGAGAGAGAGGAAGACAGAGAGGAAGCGAGAAAGATGAAGAGAGAGGGACACGGATGAAGAGAGGAAGAAAGAGAGAGAGGAAGAGGAAGAGGAAGAGTGAGGGAGAGAGAGGAAGGGAGAGCGTGGAAAATAGTGAGGAAGAGATAAAGAGAGAGAGGAAGATAGGGAGAGAGAGAGGAAGATAGGGAGAGAGAGAGGAAGATAGGGAGAGAGAGGAAGTGAGAGATGAAGAGAGAGAGATAGTGGAAGAGAGAGGATGAGAGAGAATGGAAGAGAGAA
Organism: Uropetala carovei; assembly: GCA_036926305.1. Classification (NCBI taxonomy): domain Eukaryota; kingdom Metazoa; phylum Arthropoda; class Insecta; order Odonata; family Petaluridae; genus Uropetala; species Uropetala carovei. Next base: position 21,335 of record JAXCHB010000364.1, read on the forward strand.
AGACTGATGAAGAGAGGAAGGGAGAGAGAGGAAGAGAGAGAGAGAAAGAGAGTGGGAAAGAGAGAGAGAGGAAGAGAGGTGGATTAGGAGGAAAAGGGTGAGGAAAAAGAGAGACAGAGAGGGGGACTCAAACGTAGGGAGAGAGTTAGAGAGTAAATAAGAAGAAAGAATTGGGAGAGAGAGAGAGACCAGTGATTAGAATATCCGACATATTTTCCTCGCCAAACCCTTCTTCTCTAGATTTTCAAACCCTTCTCAAATCAAACCTTCTGATTCTCCCCTCGTCTATCATTCCCTCCCTCCCTCTCCCTCTCTTCCCCTCTCTCTCTCCCTCTCTCTACCTCCCTTCCTCTTCCCTCCTCTTCGTAGGTGTTTTTCCGCAGTGGGACATTTTTTTCTGTGCTAAAAGAAGTGATTACACAGTTTTTTTACAACCCACAAAGCCAACTAACAAAATTTGTAGTCAATATGTATGTTAAAGTCTGTAATTTAACTTTTATATAATTCTCAATCCTGACGAAAGGGTTAAATGTAAGAAGGGACTTCACAGTCTCAGTTTCGCCCTAAATAAAGTCGTTTGTCTGTCTGTCTCTCCCTCTCTCTTCCTCTCTCTCTCCCTCTCTCTCTTCCTCTCTCTCTCTTCCTCTCTCTCTCTTCATCTCTCTCTCTTCATCTCTCTCTCTTCCTCTCTCTCTCTCTTCCTCTCTCTTCCTCTCTCTCCTTCTGCCTTACTCTCCCTCCCTCTCTCTCTCTCCCTCTTCCTCTCTAGAAAAGAGACAGAGAGAGGAACAGAGAGAGGAACAGAGAGAGGAAAAGAGAGAGAGGAATAGAGACAAAGATTGAGAGGAAATAAGAGAGGCAATTGGACAGGAAGAGAGAGAGAGAGAGAGATGAACAGGACTAGGAAGGGATAAAAAATGATACGGCGAATAAAGAAGGCAATGGATGAATATTAGAGTCAGTGGAACAGATTTAAAACAAAAAATAAACCTTAAAATCGGAATAAAAAAACGTGTAAATTATATGATGATGTTGTATAAATATTTGGTTTATTTTTTAATCGGTTGGTGACCTTGGGATGAGGAGCGAGAGGGGAGAGAGGGAGAGAGAAAGAGGAGAGGAAAGGAGGAAGGGGAATTGCGTGAACAACAACTCAAAACAAACTATTAAACAATCAAACAACAAGAACAACTAAGTGACCCAACAAAAGTTTTCAAAGCGAAAAGTGCTCGTTAGCAAGTAATGTCTAGTTTTATGAGTAAGCGAAAAAGAGAGGGAGAGAGAGAGAGAGGGAGGTGGAGAGAGGGAGAGGAAAGGAGGGAGAGAGAGAGAGACAGGGCGAGAGAGGGAGAGAGGAAGGGAGGGAGAGAGAGAGGGAGGGAGATATATATCATTCTATATCGACTCTTCTTACAGAGGATATAGGATATAGGATATATATAGGAGGATACTAATGACTGGCCCAAATTACAATAGCTGGAGAGCTGAAATTTAATACACAGATGAAACAAAAAAAATTAATCCGTGGAATAATTGGAAAATTGCGACAATGTTTATTTTCTTGGCAGTAAAAAATTATAAACAAATTTACTAACATTTCATAGTTTAGGTACTTCTAAATGCGCTATCAAGCTGAAATTTTTTCTACATGTAGAATTTGCCAAATAATGAAAACGGGAATATAGAAATTTTTTAAAATTTTTATTCGTTCGGCCGCAATAAATTCTCAAATGTTTAACAAATTGACTAATGTTTATGTACTTTCTTAAGACCCAGGAAGCTGAAAATTTTAGCAGAGTTAGGATATAATGTTCCGGTGGTAAATAACATTGAAAATTTCAGAAATATTTATTGCTGTGGCTGTTAAAAATTATTAAAATTTAAACAGTTAAATTCATATAAATGCACTTCTAGAGGTGCTACATTGACGAAATTTTGCTTACATGTGAGGAATTCGTAACAGATGCTGAAAACCTATATAAAAGTTTCATAATTATAAATTTTTGGGGTTGTTTATACCCCAATATTGACAATAAGGAAGATCACGTAAACCGGCAAGAAGGTGTAAACTGTTGCGTTTAAAAATTATTTGTCGGCTCATACTCTTTACTTTAGGGTGAGAGAAAATGCTTGCAGAATGCAAGCACACCTTCACTAGTATATAATATATATATATATATATATTCTCTTCCTCTCTCTTTCTCCCTCCATCCTCTCTCTTTCTCTCCTTCCCTCTCTATCTTCCTCTCTCTCTTCCTCTCTCTCCTCTCTCTCCCTATCTAATTCTAATCCAACTTCCCCCTATTTTTCTCCAGTCTGCTATCTCCCTTCACAGGAGCTAAACATTCCTCTCCCTCCTCCCTCCCCCCCTCCAATCTCTCTCTCTATATATATGTCTGTCTGTCTCCCCTCTTTCAATCCCTCTTAGCACTAAATCTTACAAAGTCTCTGGTCATCCCCTTTTCCAGTCTTATATATATATATCTCACCTCCTTCTACCCTATCTGCTTCCGTGTTCACGTCAGTTTTCGTGTCAGGGTTACGGCTTTTCTCTCGCCATCTCTCTCCCTCTCTCTCTCTCCCTCTCTTTTCCTCTCTCTCTCTCCCTCTCTTTTCCTCTATCTCTCTCCCTCTCTCTCTTCCTCTCTCTCTCTCCCTCTCTCTCTCCCTCTCTCTCTCCCTCTCTCTCCCTCTCCCTCACAATTTCTGTTTATTTTCCTATAATTGTCGTACAAGTCTCTAACGCTACGCCGTTGTTTACCAGTTTCTATCTTTAATATCTCCAACAATACTCATTTTTCGTAAACGGTTGTCATAACAAAAGTGTTACAGAATAAAATTTACTACAAGTTTTTCGTTTGAAACACTTTATCATAAACTTGACAGTTTACGTGATATCTTTTTATTTATTCTTAAATTTTTTACGTGTATATAATAAAATCTGTCTATTTTCCTATAATTGTCGTACAAGTCTCTAATGCTATGCCGTTGTTTATCGGTTTCTATCTTTAATATCTCCAACAATACTCATTTTTCGTAAATGGTTGTCATGACAAAAGTGTTATAGAATAAAATTTATTACAAGTTTTTTGTTTGAAACATTTTCTCATAAACTTGACAGTTTACGTGATATCTTTATATTTATTCTTAAATTTTTTACGTTATATAATAAAATCTGTCTATTTTCCTATAATTGTCGTACAAATCTCTAATGCCACGCCGTTGTTTACCAGTTTCTATCTTTAATACCTCCAACAATACTCATTTTTCGTAAATGGTTGTCATGACAAAAGTGTTATAGAATAAAATTTACTACAAGTTTTGTTTGAAACATTTTCTCATAAACTCGACAGTTTACGTGATATCTCGATGTTTCTTCTTAAATTTATTACCTTTAAATACTTCGCTAACGTGAGCGATACCGTTGTTTACGAGTTTCCACGTTGAAATTACAGGTACGTAGTTTTGTAACATAAAACGTTATATTCGAAACATTATTTTGGTTTACGGTGCGACGTAATATGTTACCATGGCAAACAGAAATAAACAAGTGTTTAGTGATGTTTTGGTATTGCTCTGATGTTTTCAATGTCTGAGGATTTTAGAAAGATAAGTTTAAAATGTATAAATATATATTTTTATATAGGTTATTAATGTTTTGTAATTTTCTTTATCCGCAGGTGAAGACGAATACAGTGCTTCAAGATGTAGGAAATGAAGTCTTGAAGATGTCTCGGATGGTATGTGTGTTTTGAGATATCTTTTATTTTAATAATCGGTTCCTCTGTATGTAACGCTATCACTATTCTTTGTTTAATATGTTTAATTGCATTTGTATTTTCAGGTATACTTTTTCTACATTAACATATCTACTATAATATATTTTGCAGTGTGTTTGTGTATTTGTCTGTTTGTGTGTTTGTTCATGGAACTCCTCCTAAACGATAAAAGCTAGAATAACCTAATTTGGTCGGATTCTTCCGTACATCCTGACTTAGTGAACGGTCAAGGTTTGGTCAACCGGGATCAATCAGTGCTGCCAATATAGGGGATTAACATTTTTCCATAAGATAACACGTATTCATCCATTTCTTGACTTGCAAGGTATTTTTCCTTCAACCATTAAAATACGAAAATGTAGACCGATTTGTTTAGTTTTTGATTTATTCGACGAATAAAACTCTATGCTATATTATTCCTGCGAATTTTACAGGTTATAAGGTCCATGTTTTCAGAAATACGCCTTTTGTTTCGAGATTTTGTGGATTTTTCGTACTCTTTCCGGGCGTTGCCAAGGCGACCGTCATTGTTACCTATGATTCAATTAACTTCAATGAAGCTTATAAATAGACGAAAGATTAGCGTTATTCCATTCGCACTTTTGTTTAAGCGACGAAACGATGGATGTTTATGGATAGCAACGTAAACAGATACTGATTATTATTCAGGAAGCGTTAATAACGATTGATGAAAGTAATTGAACCTTCTTTCGTCTATTGAATACTGGAATCTTACTTTTTCTGTAAGTAAAATCATTATATTCTACATTACAATGTTTATTAACGTAAATAAGCTCATGTATCCGGTGTACATTTACCGGAGTCAGTGTTCAATCATGGACAACTGTACGTTGCTTTTTCAAGACATAAAAGTTAATATTTCAGCGAGGCATAATTACACAAGAAATGAAGCTGGATTTGGCGAAAGTGATATATATTATAGGAAATAAAATTATCGTTATATTTGAATGCAACAGGCTCGCAAACGGATTGATACAAGCAAATATGATTAATTGTTAAGAAAAGCTAATTGTAAGTTAAAAAGTGTCTACTATATAGGTATTTTAAAGAGTTTGTATGTTGTACTGTACTAGTAGCTTCACTAAACCCGTTGAAATTCAACGGGAAATTTTGCTGGTATTTTATATACATTATGTCTTTCTTATAGCATTCATTATTGCATTTCTAATATGTAGGGTTTTACTGGGTTGGCCATTCCTGGCTCTACCTGGGTGTTTACCACAAATATTATATCATCCTTGGAAGCTTCTCTGATTCGTAATGTAACATTTATTGTTCTGTTCTTGTTGTGTTTGTCTGGCGAAACTTTTATTGCTCTAGTTCTGTTTGTATATACATATTTATTCATGTTATTATTTTGTAATCAGTGACGTAGGGTTAAGTGGAAGACGGGACATTATCGTCTCAATTTCGCAATGAAAATAAAGTTGCCTATTTTTCTATCTATTTATCTGTCTGTCTCTCTCTCTCTTCCGCTTTATCTTCCTCTCTCTCTTCCTCCCTCTCTCTTTTCCTCTCTCTCTCTTCCTCACTCTCTCTTCCTCCCTCTCTCTTCCTCTCTCTCTCTTCTTCTGTCTCTTCCACTCTCTTCCTCTCTATATTCCTCCCTCTCTTCCTCTCTCTCTCTTCCTCTCTCTTCATCTCTCTCTCTCTTCCTCTCTCTTCCTCTCTCTTCCTCTCTCTTCCTCTCTCTTCCTCTCTCTTCCTCTCTCTTCCTCTCTCTTCCTCTCTCTCTCTTCCTCTCTCTTCCTCTCTCTTCCTTCCTCTCTCTTCCTCTCTCTCTCTCTTCCTCTCTCTTCCTCTCTCTTCCTTCCTCTCTCTTCCTCTCTCTCCCTTCCTCTCCCTTCCTCTCTCTCTCTTCCTCTCTCTTCCTCACTCTCTCTTCCTCTCTCTCTCTCTCCCTCTCCCTTCCTCTCTCTCTCCCTCTCTCTTCCCTCTCTATTTTCCCTCTCCCTCTCCCTTCCTCTCTCTCTCCCTTCCTCTCTCTCTCCCTCTCTCTTCCCTCTCTATATTCCTCTCTCTCTCTCCCCCTCCATCCCTCTCTCTCTCTCTCCCTCTCTCCCAAACAACTTTTTCTCCTGGCACAGTTATACACTTTTAGTTCCGAAACATCAACACTTTCAGTTGTTCAGAATTGGTGTTTTGAAAGTGTGTTAGGGAAGGGGGGAGGGTGTAAAGTTCTGAGAGACAGAGAGAGAGTTGAGAGATATTTAAGGGGTGTTCTGTGTTTTGATCCGGGGTTGTTGCACTACACACAGAGAGAGAGAGAGAGGGAAGGCGTTGACTAACTAACTTTTTCGGTGGATTTTCGAGGGAAAGACTCCATTATATAAAGGCCCACAACTAGTAGGAATATTCCCCCTTTTCCCTACAACTTTTTTTACAAGGTCACGAGGTCGTCGCGTGGCGTGACCTACCTCAATAATTTTCCCTTTTTTTACTTTCTCCATACACGTAGTAATGGGAATGTATTGTGTTCGCGAAAAAAATCGACTTCGAGATTTCAACGGAAATACACGTTTTGAGGTCCATTAGAAGACGTTTAGACTATTTTCGGAATGATGTCTGTGTGTGTATGTTATTGTGGGCGCTCTAACTCAAAAAGTACGTACCATATTAATACCAAACTTCATATATAACACTTTAGCATGAGCGTAAAGAACTGATTAGTTTTTGGAAAATAACGGTTAAACGGAAGTCGAGGTTTTTTCGAAAGCCGATTCGGTTTTTGCGATATTTCTCCGTTAAAACCTCATTATTGTATATACAGTTCTATACAAACATTATAGAGAATGTAATTTCCTACAACTTTCATTTGAAACAATTTTCCATAGCAGTTATTGTTTAGGAATTATTTATAAAAAATTATCGGTTTTTTCGGTTTTCGTCAAATATCTCCTTAAATGTCGTTATTGGTAATCTTCGTGAGGACCAAAGTTGTAGAGAATAATATTTCTTCCAAGTTTTGTTTGAAACAAATTTTCGTAGAACCATCCATTTCGGAGATATTTCGCTAATTCTTAAATTTCCAGTATACAGCGCCACAACTACGTAGCGGTGAATTCTGTAAACATATTCAAAATATACCTAATTTACGGCAATAAGGACGACTGTATTCTTTTACGATAGGAAATAATAATTTTGACTCGTAATGCTATTCATAATAATTTAAAAATCTATACTTACTTCAAATATGGAGTAAGTCATTTGTTGGCCACATCAGATTTTTCATCTACGTGCGTACTAGCAAAATTCTTTTGTTTTAAACTCTGAGAAATATAAAAAATAATGGATTAAACTCTCTTTTGATATTACGCCCAGTAATTTCGTATTTTTTATTTCGAAACGAGTGAAAGTTGGTAATGATTCTTTATAGTCGAAAAATAATGTCCTTTAAAAAATATAGGGCGACGAATTTTGTTTTTTTTAACCCTTCAAAACGCTTACAATCCCTTAAAATAGCTTCAAATCCCTTAAAATCGCTTCCAATTCTTACCGACGTGCTTAGAATCCTTTCAAATCGCTTTTAAATACTCCTTCAAACCGATTCCAACACATTCCCAAAATTACTTTCATAGCATTCGACAACGAAATTTACTTATTGTATTCAGCGTATTCTTTTACGAATCGCTCACGCGTTCACTTTGTCTGTAAGCCCAGACGATATCTCTTAAACCGTCAAAAACAAGAGAAACCAAATTTTTGAGGAAGAAATTCGCTTATTCAAACTCAGTTTTCGACGGTTTTTGCTTTTTATAAATATTAGTTTCCATGACGTAGTGAGGTCGCCATGACAACCTGCTGGTGTTATTGTTGCATACATGTGAGACAGCACCCGCTGTAGTTGACTCAGTTGCTATATTTTGATTAAATTAAGACGTTTATAGAGTTATTTAGCACTGAAATTGGTTCACGACACGTTCTTTTTGAAGGTTCAGCTCCATCACCACGACAACTACAAGTGTAATTGTTGCACATGTATATGATAATACCTGCATTATTGACTCAATTTCGAGTGATTTTCTTTTGTTTAGCTTTATAAATCGTAGTCAAGATGACGTAGTCATGTCAGCATGGCGACTATAGGTGTAATAGTTGCATATATATGAGAAAATCCTAGCATTTTGGACTCAATTGCTCTATTTTGATGAAATTAAGACACTTCCTAAGTAATTTATCAATGAAAATCTCTTACTAAACGCAGTTTTGACGACGTAGACGTGTCGCCATGGCACCTAGAGGTTTAATTGTTCTATATATATATATAAGATAATACCTGCTATTATTGATTCACTTGGTCTATTTTGGCGAAATTAAGACAATTAGCATGTGATTTAGCACTGAAATTGGTTCATATTGGTTATTTATTGGTTAAGCATCATCACCAAGGCAACCACGAGTGTAATTGTTGCATATATATATAAAAGATAGTTTAATTGTTGCATATATATAAAAGATAATACCTGCTATTCTTGACTCATTTGGACTTTTTTGACGAAATTAAGGCACTTAGCGAGTGATTTAGCACAGAATTTCGTTCACAACACGTGATACTTGATGATTCAGCTCCGTCACCATGACAACTACAAGTGTAATTGTTGCATATATATATATATGAAAGAAAATACATGCAATTTTGACTGTTTTGACGCAATTAAGACAAATAATTAGTCATATAGCAGAGAATGTCATTCATGACACGCGATTTTGACGAAATTTAAGACATTTATAGGCCGATTCATCGCAGCACGTGATTTTTGACTGTTCATCTCCGTCACCACGACAACTACAAGTGTAATTGTTGCAATTTTGACTGTTTTGACGCAATTAAGACATATATTTAGTCATATAGCGGAGAATGTCATTCACAACACGCGATTTTGACGAAATTTAAGACATTTATAGGCTGATTCAGCACAGCAGGTGATTTTTGACGGTTCATCTCCGTCACCACGACAACCGGAGGTTATATAAATGCAGTCCAAGGTGTGTATGTGCGGCCGTGCCTTTAGTGGAGAATCTGCAGCGGTAAATGTAGGGGGGGGAGAATTCGTAGAGAGAGAGAGAGGAGAGAGAGAGGGCTGGATTTGATTGGAGAGAACGTGAGAGAGAGAGGGAGAGGGGGAGAGAGAGGGGAGGGAGGGAGGGGGGGAGAAATGCATGTTCGGAGAGCAGAGAGGGGGTTTCAGGGTTTAGTTTCTCCCTTGCTGTCGTCAGGGCAAGGCGGTGTCTTTTCTCTTCCTTCCCGTGTATCGGGAACACGCGTGTGATACGTCAGGGAACGCCTTTCAAAATATATATATATACACACACACAAACCCACATATTCCTGTGTGTATATACATATACAGAGAATTATATAGAGGAAGATAGTTTATATTAGCTTATATAATATATATATATAGGAGAGAAAAAGTTTTTTTTTTGGAAAAAAAAATTAATATTTACTGAATAGGAGACATTTTTTTTTTTCGAAAAATTATTGTCTGCAAAAAAAAGACGGAACAAAAAATTTACTATTGTTGGTGATTCGTGTTGCCGTGGCAACGCGGTGGAGGGGGGGAGGTCGCGTCTTCCCTCTTCTCTTTTTTTTTTCTGTGATTGGTCGCCCACTGGTCACGTCTCCGAGTCGTGATTGGTCGCCCGGGTTACCTTTTGTTGTGATTGGTCGCTTAGTGCGAACTCTTTTGATTTGTGATATCGTCGACGAAGCGACCTAAAGTTTCTTCGAGTTTCGTGTTTGTTTGTTTATTTTAAATGTAAATAATAGGAGATTATAAGTTTGTTAATGAGGAATATCGATAAAAAAGTTTAAGCAATAAAATTTTCCGGGGAACAGCTACGTGGAGGAAAACGGGAAGGAGATTTAATAGGGAGAGAGGAAGATAAAGGAAACTAAGGAGAAGAAATATTACGTGCACTGGAAAAAACAAAAGAAAAACGGTGTTAACAAGGTAAGGAGCACGTGTTTACTTTTTTTTTTTTTTTTGGATGGTTCGATTTTTCGCCGGGAGATGGCGGGCGCGACGGAAACGTGGTGCGGAGGAAGAGTGCGTGTGATTGGACGACGTGATTTGTGTTGTTCTTGTTGTTGTGATATGTCGACAGGGGAGGAAAGGATTACACGCGTGTGAATGGAAAAGGTTGTCGTGGCGACAGGTTTATTGTTGTGACGATCTTATTATTACGGGTTATGCTCGGCGGATATTGTTTTGTTCGTAAATGTAACAGCTGTTCAGCGTTTCGCCGTGCAAGGTTTTTTTCTTTCGTTCCTTTTAATACGTAAATATCGACCGATTTTCTTCGTTTTTGCTTTATTCGACGGCCAAGACTCCAAACTATCTTATCCTTTCGATGTTTACGTGTTACACCGTGGAAGTTTTAAGAAACGGGCACGTTTAATTCAATAATTATTTTCCCATGTGTTTACACGTATTTTTTAGATTTTTCAGAGTGCAAGGTTTTCTTCTTTCTTCCATAAAAGTATGTAAATATGGACCGATTTTCTTAATTGTTACTTTATTCGACGGCTAAAACTTTATACTATTTTATTCTCGCGATGTTTACGTGTTACACGGTCGAAGTTTTCAGATACACGCAGTTGTTTTCGAAATTTTGCAGATTTTTCGCACTCTTTCCGGGCGTTGCCAAGGAGACTCTCTCATTGTTGCCTCCGAGTCGATTAGTGTCAATTAAACCTTCGACAATTTGTTCAAACAAAGAAATTATCGATGTAGCAACGTCAATCTTTATGCATAGAAACGTAAATGGTTACTGATAAAATGAGCAACTGGTATTACTACTATAAAATTATTATAAAATAATATCCGTCGCATTTGATCATGGATAAGTTCTTCGAATATCGTTATTCATATGTCAATTCTAGCGTTTTATTGATTCAACGCGTAGTACAGTTACCCAGATTACGTTTGCGATGTTTTAACGATGATGTCTGCGTGTGTATTTGATAGGAATATTGTGGGCGCTCTAACTCGGAAACTATTCACCAGATTAGTACAAAACTTTAAAATTAAGGTTAAAATTTGTGATTCTAGAAATGGAATGGTTTTAGCTAAAATAAGTCTAACGGAAGTGGATGTTTACTGATGTTGTTTTTCAGTTTTTCTCAAATATCTCATTTAAAAATCAATTTGCTTAAATATCTGTTATTACAAAAGTTGTAGAAAATACGTTTTTATACAAGTTTTATTTGAAACATTTTTTTATAGCACCGATAGTTTAGGAAATATCTTAATTTTTATACGAAAATTTACGTTAAATACGTCGCCAAGTTACCGTTGCTACGCTAAAGTTTTATAAATGTTTGTTATTGCGGATGTTGTGGGAAATACAATCGTCTAATGGTTTAGCTTTGAAACATTTTTCATTAAAACGAATTTTTTTCTGGATTTAGGTCAATTAGATCGCGATGTGATAACATGGTCCCTGTTCCCATGACAACATCGGGTAATTGTTCCCAGCAATTTCACGAAATTTGATTTTGAGAACTTACAGTCAAAGACAATAAGAAAATCGCGTAAATGAATCACGTGATCCAATCAGGGGTACCACTTTGCTGGTGACAAAAAATGAACTTTCCGTCATATCTCGTAAAGTATTGCTCACATCAAAATATTCTTCAAATAAAAGTTGTAGAACTAATAGATTAGAGTATTTCTTTTCCCATACATTTTTATCGTACGTGTAGCCGTTATCGAGAAAATCTGACATTAATGTCTCAATTCGACTTGAACAAAATTTCTTCCATGGTTACTCCATCATTGTTGCTAACATAAACAATCTCAATGAAATAAGTTAAATTTCCTTACGTGTGCATACAATATATTTTTTTAATAAGAAGAAAATTTCGTTTATATAATCATTAGTGTGTACCTCTCGTATTATAAAAGCATTGGAAGCACGTTTACACCCACAAGGATTAAAACAACAATAGCGTTTCGAGGTTTAACAATGTAAAATTGGTAGGCAAGGCAACATCGGAAATCGGAATTTTACTAATATCTCGTGAAATATTCCACAAATCGAAAAAGTCTTCGAATAAAACTTGTAGGTCATATCAAACCGAACAATTTTGTTTCAGAACATTTTTATCGTAGGATTAACCGTTATCGAGAAAATCCAAAATGAATGTCCTTAAATGTTTTCGATTTTGGATATGGAGGTACCATGCAAGAAATTTTCCAAGTTCAACTCGATATAAGACATTCTCGTTTGATTTTCTCGATAACGGCTACTCCTACGATAAAAATGTATAGGAAAGAAAATACTCTTCTTTACAAGTTCTACAACTTTTATTTGAAATATATTTTGATGTGAGCAATACTTTACGAGATATGACGAAAATTTAATTTTTTGTCACCAGTAAAGTGGTACCCCTGATTGGTGTACGAGATTAATTTTTGCGATTTTGTTATTATATTTGATTATAAGTCCTTAATATCAAATTTCATGACAATCCGTTCAGTAGAAGCCGAGAACGAACATGCGGACGGACGGACGGACTGACAGACGGACGGACGGACCGACCGACGATAATAGGCGCTCACGCTGTAACCGAAACGCGCCTATAATAAAGTAGATTTTATTTATTTTGATGGAAGAATGAGTCGAACACAGGACTTTTTCCGAGATTTTTTTACGTCATCGAATTACAATGCATGAATCGAACATTCCTGCCAAATTTAGAGATTCTATCTCGATTCTATGACGACTTATTCGAAGTTTTAAACCATCAACCAACATTACATTATAAATTTCCCCATATAAATGCATTGGACTCTCAACTCCGGCGACAATCAGGAGTTGTCATGGTAACTTTCAATATTGGCATATTGTCGTGAAACTTTTAAAAATCACGTATTTTTCTGATTTTTAAAAGCGCTTTTACGCCAATTCTATTTAGGATTCGGGATTCCGTCTTCTATTAAAATAAACTTTGATCTTTCCTTCATAAGAGAATCCAAGTCTCAAGTTCGTATCGCGTTTCTAAGCAATTTTAAAATCCAAACGAAAACTTAGCTGCAGTCGTCCATATGTAATTCAAATGGAGGAAAATTAAAAAAGAAAATATTTTTTAAAATTAGAAAGCTTAACCTAATCGACATAAAAACATGAGTACGTCACTAAACTCTTTATTACGATTAAAATGGCACCTTTCTCTTGTCTGTACGTGCTGTACAAGCTGAGATATAGAAAGATATAGATACATATATACATACACACACCAATTTCAATGCTTTTCTTATGGGAAATAATCTCAAGTTTAAGGCTGCCTGGAGTCGAACCGAGGACACCTACGAAGGAGTTCTCAAATGATATGGAGGTATTCTCGTGACGTCTACAAACCCTGAAAATATCAGCTCTATAATCCTCTTAGTTTCGTCTATATGCAGGAATTTGATTTTTCCCATGCTTTCTTATGGGAGGTATACCGGGTCGTCTGGAGTCGAACCCAGGATGCTTACGGTAAAAGCGATAACGGTTCCCTATAGGTCTCGTGGATGTCTAATAAGCTTCCAATTTTGAATTCTCTAACTTATAGGGAAGTGCCCGAAATTAATATTAAAAAACGCCGCAATGCTTTTCTTATGGGAAAAAACGCAAATTTAGGAATTTCTGGAGTCGAACCCATGACACCAAGGTAGGAGATCTCAATTTTTCTGGCGGTTTCTCCGTGCCGTCTACAATTTCCGAAAATTTCAGCTCTCCATCTGTTGTAGTTTGGGCCAGACATTAGCATTTTCTCTCACCCTAAAGTAAAGAGAATGAGCCGACAAATAATTTTTAAACGGAACAGTTTACACCTTCTTGCCGGTTTACGTGATCTTCCTTATTGTCAATATTGGGGTATAAACAACCCTAAAAATTTATAATTATGAAACTTTTATAGGTTTTCAGCATTTGTTACGAATACCTCACATTTATGCCAAATTTCGTCAATGTAGCACCTCTAGAAGTGCATTTATCTGACTTTCATTGTTTAAATTTTATTAATTTTTAACAGCCACAGCAACAAATATTTCTAAAATTTTATATGTTATTTACCACCGGGACATTATTTCCTAACCCTGTTAAAATTTTCAGCTTCCTGGGTCTTAAGAAAGTACATAAACATTAGTCAATTTGTTAAACATTTGAGAATTTATTACGTCCGAACGAATAAAAATTTTCGAATTTCTATATTCCCGTTTTCATTATTTGGCGAATTCTACAGGTAGAATAAATTTCAGCTCGATGGCGCATTTAGAAATACCTGAACCATGAAATGTTATTAAAATGGTTTATAATTTTTAGCGGCCAAAATAATGCACATTGTTGAAATTTTCGAATTATTCCTCCGATTATTTTTTTTGTTTCACCTATGTATTAAATCCCAGCTCTCCAGCTACTGTAGTTTGGGCCAGACATTAGTATCCTCCTATATATATATATCCTATATCCTATATCGTATATCCTCTGTAAGAAGAGTCGATATAGAATGATATGTAAGGATAGATTAACTTCGGCTAAAGTAAGGTAAAGGATTTTATCAAGCAAGAAGTTCTTTCAGCTCCGTTTTCTCACGATTTTCGAGTAAATTGCAAACTTCCTTTGTTTTTTCGAGGGCCAATCTGAAGAACAGTGATTGCTTCAGTCGGAATTGTCACGAAACTGGGCGTGTCACACCCTTGAATTTTTGATTCTAGGTTATAAGCGTGTCTCCAAGAAGTTACGCTTATACCAGGAGGGCGCAATTCTGGCTGATAGGCGCGTGGCAGCGGGTGACAGCCCCCGAAATTTTCTTTTCCTTTTTTTTTTCATTAAAATCGATTCTGCGAGTGTGTGTGTGTGAGAGAGAGAGGGAGAGAGGGAATTGGTTGTCCGGTAAACGGATTGTGTGGGCATTGTTGGGTCGCCAAGGTGGGTTTTGGTCGTCATGGTTTTTTTTTTTCGAAATCTTTATTTAATTAAATTACAGCGGAATTGTCGCGAGGCGAACTTTTTCTGATACCCTATATATATCGATTTTCTTATTCCGTTCATCAAAATACCTAAATGTGGACCGATTTCCTTAGTTTTTGCTTTATTCGACGGCTAAAACTGTGAGTTATTTTATTCTCTCATAGTGGAAGTTTTAGTGGAAGTTTTAAGAAACAGGCACGTTTAATTCAATAATTATTTTCCCATGAGTTTACACGTAATTTTTAGATTTTTCAACATGCAAGGTTTTTTTCCTTCGTTCATCTAAATGCCTAAATATGGACCGATTCTAATCATTTTTGCTTTATTCTACGGATAAAACTATACATTATCTTATTCCTTTGATGTTTATATGTTAAACGGTCGATGTTTTCAGAAATAAGCATGCTTAATTCAATAATTAATTCCCCATAAGTTTACACGTAATTTTTCGATTTTTCAGAGTGTAAGCTTTTTTTCCTTCACTCATTTAAATATGTAAATATGGACCGATTTTCTTCGTTTTTACTTTATTCTACGGCTAAAGCTGTGGAATATTTTATTGTTTCATTGTTTACATGTTAGACGGCCGAATTTTTAAGGAATACGCATTCTTTTTGGAACTTTTGCGGATTTTTTCGTACTCTTTTCCGGGCGTTGCCAAGGAGCGGCCTTCATTGTTAACCTACGATTCAATTAGTTTCATGGGAACCTTCAAATAGACTAAAGTTAAGCGTTATTCGCTTCCAACTTTTCTTTTTATGCAAGGAAAATATCGCTGTATTTTAAAATTACTTAAAAATAGGGTACGAAGGTTATTTTAACTGGAAAAAGAGTTAAGCGGCGTAGTCAGGTTTTTATATCGATTTGATCGTCCTTTCTAATTTTTAAAAATACTATCTTTTTCATGAAAAAAATCGACTTCGAGATTTCAACGGAAATACACGTTTTGAGGTCCCTAGAACACGTTTAGACTATTTTCGGAATGATGTCTGTGTGTGTGTGTTATTGTGGGCGCTCTAACTCGAAAAATACTTGTCATATCGTTACCAAACTTCATATATAACACTTTAGCATGAGCACAAAGATCTGATTAGTTTTTGGACAATAACGGTTAAACGGAAGTCGAGGTTTATTCGAAACCCGATTCGGTTTTAGCGATATTTCTCTGTTAAAACATCATTATCGTATATACAGTTCTATGAAAAAGTTATAGAGAATGTAATTTTCTATAACTTTCATTTGAAACAATTTTCCATAGCAATTATTGTTTAGGAATTATTTATAAATAATCGGTTTTTTCGGTTTCCGTCAAATATCTCCTTAAAAACATCGTTGTCGGTAATCTTCGTGAGGACCAAAATTGTAGAGAATAATATTTCTTCCAAGTTTTGTTTGAAACAAATTTTCGTAGAACCATCCATTTCGGAGATATTTAACTTTTTCTTATTTTCGAGTTTACAGCGCCACCACCATGTAGCGGTGAATTCTGTAAACATATTCAAGTTATAAATTACGGCAATAAGGACGACTGTATTCTTTTGCGACACGAAATAATAACTTTGCCTCATAATGCTATTCATAATAATTTAAATATCTATACCCCAAATATGGAGAAAGTCACGTTTTTGGCCACATCAGGTTTTTTTTCTAGCATTAACCTTTTTTCATTTGTTTAATTACAGGTATTTGTCTTCTCTTTGTATGTTTATATGATATTATTTTTTTATTGCCTTTCGTGATTCATAACGTAGGGTCAAATTTAAGAAAGGACTGTGTAGTCTCAAATTCGCCCGAAATAAAGATGTTTGTCTGTCTGTCTG
The DNA here is from genome assembly GCA_036926305.1 of Uropetala carovei. NCBI lineage: Eukaryota > Metazoa > Arthropoda > Insecta > Odonata > Petaluridae > Uropetala > Uropetala carovei. The sequence continues at coordinate 37,917 of JAXCHB010000364.1, forward strand.
TCTGTCTCTCTCTCTCTCTCTCTGCGAAAGTGCTCTCTTTATGTTTCAAAGTGCCAGACAATCAACCCTTCCTTTTCACTTAAAACACTTTCTGATTGGGTCAAACAAAGAAGAAAATAAAAAAAACCTAAACGTGAAAAAGCGGAAGTGCGCAACAATGAAAAACTTCGAAATTTTTCCATTTTTTGTTATCGCGCCGAAAAATATGGCCGAAACTTTCTTCCGAATATTTTTTTTTTTTTTTTTAAAGTTTCGTTTTAGTTTTCGGTTTTTTTATTTGGCACTTAACTGCTTCTCTCTCTCTCTCTCTCACTAAAAAAAAAGAGAGAGACTTTGGGAAATAAACTTTCTTTCGAATTAAGAACAAGAAGTGGAAGAACAGTTGCGGAATTTTTGAAAATTTTTGTTTCGAAAGATTGCGCTCGGTCGCCATGTTGGGGTTTTTTTTTTTTTTTGAAGGTCACCTTCAGGTCGACCGGTGATTTGTTTTTCGCGTGCATTTATTATTTTCAAACACCGAAATGTCTTTTTTTTTTAAATCCGTAAACTTGGGTGTTTTTTCATGAATGAAACCTTTTTCAGAAGTGAACGATTACGTAATCTAGACTTACATACTTGTTGAATTGAGTTTGACATTAATATCCTTCCCGCTTAAACTAGCCAATGAGAGCGTTATATTGATACTAACGCCATCTGTTATTATATTAATGGAGTAATTTTAATTTTAATTATGCGAAATTAAGGGAATTTAGAAACAGTACTAAAATGTTATTCTGCGAAATATTTTTTCGTTGTTATAATTTAATGTCAGTTGTTTTTTAGAAAAAATGTTTACGTGATATACGCGCAGGGGTGCAAACTTTTGCGTTTAAAAATTATTTGTCTGCCCTTACTCTTTAGAATTAAGGTGAGAGAAAATGCTTGCAGAATGCAAGCACACATTCACTAATATATATATCTATATTCTAAGGATTTCTTCGCTAAAAAAATTGTCATAAAAATATGAAAGCCTTTATATATATATATATATGCTTAAGGAAAAGGAAAGGTAATAATAAGGTAGCAACAAGGTGTTGGAGGAAGCCCAGTGGACACTTACCTAGATTGAAGAGCCGCTAGGGGTGCTGAGGACACAGGAAAAACACAAAAGAACAAAAACGACACAAAAATGGAGCTTTCGGGCTGACATCCTTCTTCAGCGACGGAGAAACATATACTCTTCAGTCTAGGTAAGTGTCCACTGGACTTCCTCCAACACCTTGTTGTTACCTTATATATATATATATATATATATATATATATATATACACACACACTTATTGAGTGTTTACACGATAGGTTTAGTGACTATATTTCTCTTTAATACTTATTATTTATGTTATTCTGCATAATTTTCACTGAAACTTATAATGTGCAATTTAATGTATGTATTGTGTCTGTTGTGGTTAAACTTGCTCCTGACTGATAGGAATGACAGATACATTTTTGTTTGCGGAATGTTAAATCTTAGATATACTACGGTTCATGTGATCGATTTAGTATCACAATCAATCTTATTTTTGAATAATTTTTGTAATTGGGATCATATACCCCTATGAAATAAATAAATATTTAAAAAATATATATAGCTATTATTATAGACGCTTCTTACTCATGATATATATATATATATATATATATATATATATATATATATATATATATATATAGGAGGATACAAAATTATGAGGCACTTCCAGATGTTCTAGAAACTTGAAATTTGGTAGGATTATAGGTTTTTGATCACAACTAAAGGAAAAAATCCGAAACTGGCGAAATTTCTATTTTGAGGAGCTATTTTGTCCCCTTTTTGCCCCATTTTTAGCTTATAAAAAAACGTAAATTGGTGTAGAGGTTTTTATATTTGCATTTTAAAATTACTTCCCATCAAGATACGAACTCGAGACTTAAACTGTCGGATAGGATATAAATTGCAGTTTCTTATTTTTGAAGACAGAATTCAAATCCGAGTAGAATTAGCTTAATTTTATAGTTTTTATCGCAAAAAAGTTGTAATTTTTCTTGGTCTAACAATAGGCTTCCTAGGCAACAGGCTTAATGCTTTCATATGGGTAAGCTTTTAATGGGAATCAGAGGCTTATATTTTAATGCTGTTAATGTTAAACTGCACCTAAATAATGAAATCCGATATTGATATAATTCCCATTTTTGGAGCTTTTTAGCCCAGTTATTGTTCCATACGAGAAAAAAATGTACTTTCTGAAGGTGCAGGAAGACGAAAATTTTAACCTAATGAGGCAATGATGCTCCAGTGGTAACTAACATTAAAATTCTCAGAAAGGTTTATTATTGCGGCTGTTAAAAATTCATAAAATTTACACAATTAAATTCATATAAAAATGCATTTCTAGAGGTGCTACATCGATGATGTTTTGCACGAATATGAGGCATTCAAAACGGATGATATAGGACCTATAAAATGTCTATAATTATACATTTTAGGGGTTGTTTTTACCCCAATATTATCCAAAAAATACACGTAATTAGGTTCACAGGTGCAAAATTATGCTTTTGGATATTAATTGTCGGCTTTTATTCTTTACATTAAGGTGAGTGAAAATTCTTGCTGAATGCAAGCACACATTCACTATTATATATATAAATATATATATATATAGGTATGTAACTAATTTTTTTAGCGAAGAAAGACTTAGAAATCTCTCCGATATTCAGGTTAACGCTTTGCCTAGTGATAACTAGACAGGTAGGTTCATCTCCCATGGCAAACGTAACCTAGATACCTTTCTCGGTCCGTCCGTTGCCTAGCGACGAGGGATTACATAAATACGTCGTGTAAAATAAAAGGCGAGCGAAAAGATCATTCTCTCGTCGTGTTCTCCGAAAGCTGCTGTAGCTAGCTAGCTGTAGCTCTCTCTCTCTCTCCGGCTGGGTCTGCAGAGTTTTGAGGGAGTGGGAGAGGGAGGGAGAGGGAGATGGAGGGAGAGGGGAGGGAGAGAGGGGAGGGAGATGAAAAAATAAAACGGAAAGTTTTCGAAGCTCACGCACCAACGCAGTCGGAGAGAGCCCTGGGTCCTCCATTTCTCCCTCCGCCCCCTCTCTCTTCCTCTCTCTCTCTCTCCTATATTTTCTCTCTCTCCTTCTTCTCTGGACCTGCTACTGAACTGCGCATTGGTTGCCGGGATACCGTCTCCGTTGGTGACTTAGTCTTTCGTAGATGCGTTGCTAATGGCAGCGGATAATCTACGTATTTCGGTATCATATTATGTTTTTATTTCTGTTCTGTTTTTACTTTATCCATATACGTAGTAATGGGAAAGTATTGTGTTCACGAAAAAAATCGACTTCGAGATTTCAACGGAAATACACGTTTTGAGGTCCATAGAACACGTTTAGACTATTTTCGGAATGATGTCTGTGTGTGTGTATGTGATTGTGGGCGCTCTTAACTCGAAATGTACTTGCCATATCGTTACCAAACTTCATTTATAACACTTTAGCATGAGCACAAAGAACTGATTAGTTTTTGGACGATATCGGTTAAACGGAAGTCGAGGTTTATTCGAAACCCGATTCGGTTTTTGCGATATTTCTCCGTTAAAACATCATTATTCTATGTACAATTCTATACAAACGTTATAGAGAATGTAATTTTCTACAACTTTCGTTTGAAACAATTTTCCATAGCAGTTATTGTTTAGGATTTAATTATAAATAATCGGTTTTTTCGGTTTCCGTCAAATATCTCCTTAAAAACGTCGTTATTGGTAATCTTCGTGAGGACCAAAGTTGTAGAGAATAATATTTATTCCAAGTTTTGTTTGATACTAATTTTCGTAGAACCATCCATTTCGGAGATATTCAACTTTTTCGTAATTTCCTGTTTACAGCGCCAAAACCACGTAGCGGTGAATTCTGTAAACATATTCAAAATATAGTACCTAATTTACGGCAATAAGGACGACTGTATTCTTTTACGATAGGAAATGATAATTTTGCCTCATAATGCTGTTCACAATAATTTAAATAACTATACCCCAAATATGGAGAAAGTCGTGTGTTGGCCACACATCAGATTTTGTATGGATTGTTTATATTGCTGATTAATGTTCGTTTTTAAAAATAATTTCTATTTTGTCAAGCTCTTCTTGCTTTCTCTCATATATTTCTTTCTTCTCTCTCTCTTCCTCCTTCTCTCTTTCTCTCTCCTTTATCTTCTATTAGAATTACTTAAGTAATGAGCATCTTTCAATAAAGACTTTCAGCACCAATGCGGTAACCAAGGGAGGTTGTTATATTCACACAAGCGCGTAAGATTTTTCTTGTTGGTACTCTTTCTCAATGTCCATAACTGCCTGGATTCATTTATCGATTTTCTTTCTCTTCCTCTTCCTCTATCTCTTCCTCTCTTTTTCTCTTTCTCTCTTTTTCTCTTTCTCTGTCTTCCTCTCTCTTCCTCTCTCTCTCTTCCTCTCTTTTTCTCTTTCTCTGTCTTTCTCTCTTTACCTTCCTCTCTCTTCCTCTCTCTCTCTTCCTCTCTTTCTCAATCTTCCTCTATCTTTACCTTCCTATTCCTCTCTCTCTTCCTCCTCTCTTTCTCAATCTTCCTCTATCTTTACCTTCCTATTCCTCTCTCTCTTCCTCCTCTCTCTCTCTTCCTCTCTCCCTCTTCCTCTCTATCTCTTCCTCTCTCTCCCTCTCTCTCTACCTCTCTCCATCTCTCCCTCCCCCTCTTTCTCTCTCCCCCCCTATATACATATATATATAAAACCTTCTGGGCGAATACTTTACGCATTCTTTCACCTATGGAGATACACGCCTCTCCCGCCCTTCAACTTTTTTCTCTGTTTTCTCTCTCGGCGATGTTTTTTTTTGTTTTATTTCAACGCTGATTAGTTCCGAGACCGCTTTCACTCATTTCATTTATTGACTTTTTCCTTTGTTTTTTGAGTCGAGGGAAAGCGTCGAAGCTTATTATTGTTATATTTTATAAATTAATTCCTGGATTTCGTACGGATCGCTGCGTACGTCAACTTATAGCACTGTAAGACTGGTACGCCTGTATAGCGTTATGTTTCTGTTTCTTACATGTATAATATATATTGTCGCTTCCGACATAGAAATTATTAGGCAGTTCTATATGAGTTAGAAACTTGAAATTTTTTATTTAGGTAGCTATAGTAACGTAACTAAACTGAAAAATCGAAATTTGAGAAAATGTTTATTTTTTCGGCAGTTAAAAAATCGCAAAATTTAAACAATCGTTTCGTCGTTAAGGTGTTTCTATATGTGCAACAATGCTGAAATTTTTTCTGAAGGTAGAACTTATTAAAAAACGAAATCGGGAATTATAGAAATTTGAAAATGTTTTTTTATTCAGCCGTTAAAAAATCGCAAAGTTTAAACAATCGTTTCGTTGTTTATGTATTTCTAAATGTGCAGCAATGCTGAAATTTTTTCTAATGGTAGAATTTATTAAATAATGAATAGTGGATTATAGAAATTTGAAAATGTTTATTTATTGGCCTTAAAAAAATCGCAAATTAAAAAAAATCATTTCGTTGTTTATGTATTTCTAAATGTGCAACAATGCTGAAATTTTTTTCTAATAGTGGAATTTATTAAATAACGAAAATATGATTATAGAAATTTGAAAATGTTTATTTATTAGACCGTAAAAAATTCATTAGTGTAAAACAAATAGACAATTGTTGACGTACTTTCAGTGAAAGTAGGGAGCCGAAATATTTCATAAATTTAGCGAATGGCGTTGCAGTGGGAATTAATATTGAATATTACGCTGAAGTTTATTATTATCATGGTTGTTAAAAATTCATGAATTTTAAAAGATTAAATCGATAAGATCGCATTTCTAGAGGCGCTACATCACTGAAACGTGACAGAATCGTACGGAATTCGTGACAGATATTGAAATAAATATGAAATCATTTTAAAACTGCAATCATTCGGGCTTTTTTCGTCTATTTTTTGCCCCAATAGGATGATTTTAAATTATGACGCATTTCCAGTTTACCTAGAGACTTGAAATTTCGCACGATTATAGGTTTTTAGTCACAACCGAAGGAAAAAATCCCGCATGGTTAACATTCTATTTTTTAATGGTTGTTTTTACCAAAATAGTATTTAAAGTGAGCTTAAATAGTTACAGGATGAAAGCAACGTCTATAATTTTAATAATACGTGTGTGTTGTTGGTATGGTGAAACGTCTCCTAGCAACTAAATCATAAATTTTATTTTTAGAGGGTTTTTAGGCGCGTTTCGTCTCCAGCGTGAGCGCCCATTGTCGTCGGTCTGTCCGTCTGTCAGTCCGTCCGTCCGCATGTTCGTTCTGTAGCTTATACGAAACGGATTTTCATGAAATTTGATATTAAGGACTTTTAATCAAATATAATAAGAAAATCGCAAGGATGAATTACGTACGCCAATCAGGGGTACCACTTTACTGGGGACAAAAAATTAAATTTTCGTCATATCTCGTAAAGTATTGCTCATATCAATATATTTTTCAAATAATAGTTGTAGAACAGGTAAAGAAGAGTATTTCCTTTCCTATACATTTTCATCGTAGGAGTAGCCGTTATCGAGAAAATCAAACAAGAAAGTCTTATATCGAGATGAACTTGGAAAATTTCTTGCATGGTTACTTCATCGTTGCTAACATAAACAATCTCACAAACAAACGTTTAATTTCCTTACGTGTGCATGCAAGATTATTAAATAGGAAGAAAATGGATTATTTATGATGAAGAAAAGGACTTTAAAACGCTGTTTACCTTTCTAATACTCCATTGCCCGAAATGAGCCCATTTGCGATACGTTGTACACTTTCCTAACTTTTTTCATTCCTCAATTGTTTGTCATTTTTGGTAGTCTACGTCGTATTTTTGTATAGACGCGTCTGTTACAGGCGGACGTGAAACGTGACCTCTTGAGAAATCGATTACTCCTCATAAGATTGACCTAGATGCACCATATTCACGCCATAAGTAGGTTTTAGATACACCTACAAACTCTAGGATTTTGGCAGGTCTACATCGTATAATTACAGAGATACATCGTGCACAGACAGACAAGAAACGTGACAGCTCGAGGAAAACCGATGCAAAATCGATAAAAAAAATAGTCCGGGAAATTTTTTTTATCGGGATTCTTATACATTTTAGAATTAAACCGTTTTCGCGCATCGCATTGCGGAGAGAATTTCCTTTTTTTTTCGGGAACGAAGGTTAGAGGCGTAGACAACATTCCGAAGGAGAATAAAAAAAATAAATTCGGAGTTTCGGATCAAAGGGAAAAAAAAATGGCCGAAGGATGTTAAATGCGCCTCTTCTAAAAAAAAATAAAAAGGAAAAAGAATTTAATTAATTCCGAGCGAGAGACAAAAGACGATTGCGAAATGAAGAGAAATATGCGTCTGTGTATTCAACTGTTTTTATTATTTATTTATTTAAAGTATTTATTAATTCCTTGAAATCGGGAGGTGTGATTGTAATCCGTCGATCATAAAAAGAAAACAAATGAATAAATAAAAAGAAAAGGTTGCCATGGCAACTGAGGGGGAGGGGGAAGGGGATGCGATGTTGCCAGTTCGGATAGTAACAATAATATTTTATTCGTTAAAATGATAGATTATAAAAAAATAAATGGAGGAATACATGAAATGGTTACCATTGAAATCGGGAAGAATAATTATAATCAGTCGATTATAAAAAAACATATGAATAAATAAAAAGAAAAGGTTGCCATGGCAACTGAGGGGGAGGGGGAAGGGGATGCGATGTTGCCAATTCGGATAGTAACAATAATATTTTATTCGTTAAAAGGATAGATTATAAAAAAATTAATGAATAGAGGAATACATGAAATGGTTACCATTCGAATCGGGAAGAATAATTGTAAAATGTCGATTATAAAAAAAAACATATGAATAAATAAAGGTTGCCATGGCAACCGAGTGAGAGGGGAGGGGGTGCAGTGTTGCCAATTTGGATAGTAACAATAATAATATTTTATTCGTTAAAAGGATAGATGTTCATATGGTTTTATTTATTTATTTTTCGTGGGTTGGTAATACTGAGAGTCTCTGTGTGTGCGTGTGTGTGGAGTTTATTACGTTTTCCGTAAGGTAGGTGTCACCACCTGTACGTATCTTGTCTGTGACTGACTGCATTCTTTAATTTCTCTTCTCTTTCTCTCTCTCTCGTTCTTTCTCCAGCTTTCTCTTCCTTTCTCTTTCTCTCTTCCTTTCATTGTCTTCCTTTTCCTCTTATTCCTTTTTTTCTCTGCTGCTTCATCTCTTTCTCTATATTCTCCCTAACTTCATCTCTTCCTATTTCTCTCTTCCTCTCTCTCCTTAAATCTCTCTTCCTCTCTCTCTCTTCCTCTCTCTCTCTTCCTCTCTCTCTTCCTCTCTCTCTTTCTCTTCCTATTTCTTTTATTCCTTTTTCCTCTGTTGCTTCCTCTCTTTCTTTCTCTCTATTCTCCCTAACTTCATCCCTCCCTCTTTCTCTCTCCCTCTCCCTCCCACTCTCTCTCTCTCTTCCTCTCTCTCTTCCTCTTCCTCTCTCCCTCTCTCTTTCTCTCTCTCTCCCTCTCTCTCTCTCCCTCTCTCTTTCTCTCTCTCTCCCTCTCTCTCTCTCCCTCTCTCTCTCTCCCTCTCTCTCTCTCTCTTCCTCTCTCTATCCCTCTCTCTCCCTATCTCTCTTCCTCTCTCTCTTCCTCTCTTTCTCTCTTCCTCTCTGTCTTCCTCTCTCTCTCCATAATTCTCTCTACCTCTCTTCCTCTCTCTCCATAATTCTCTCTCTTCCTCTCCCTCTCCCTCCCCCCTCCCCTCTCCCTCCCACTCTCCCTCCCCCTCCCTTCATGGGACTGGACATAAAAAGTCAAAACACGACCAGAAAATGAGCTGAAAAAATTAAGGATTCCGCGAAATTCCGGTGTGGGTTATATTCCCAGAAAATATTATACATATATATAAATGTGTGTGTGTATGTATGTACGTTTGTATGTATGTGTATGTGTGTGTGTGTGTATGTGTATATATATACCTTCAGAGGGAAAATACGAGGGGAAGAAAGAGAGGTGGAAAGCGTGTCTCGAGGGATTAAGGGAGACAGGAGAAGGGAATTATTGTAAGGTCACGTTATATTCCATCTCTCTTTACTTCTATATATATATATACGCGACTATTTTCGAATGTTTTGTACAGTTTACGCACTCTTTACGGGTGTTGCCAAGGCGGTCGTCATTGTTACCAAGTTTCTGATGAAAGCGTTTGTGTAATGTTCCAGAATAAAGCACGAAATTTTACATTATATCGCATAATATCGCATAATATTGCAGATTCCGGCGCGAATATTTCATTGGAAGAGAGAGTGTAATATTATACTTTACTATTGGAAATCGGTACAATAGAAACTGTACACATTTTCTCTTATTCTAATGCGTCGATTAGTTATATTTGTAAAAATTTGAACTATGTAGAATCGTTGTAACTATTGGAATATTGACGAAAGACGTATGAGTCGTTTTTTGAGAAAATGCAATTGTTATTAAAGTTTCCCAAGAATAAACTAGCCTTTATATTCATTCGTTGAGAAAAATAAAATACGTAGTGTTATTGTAGATGTATACTCAAGTAACTGTACGAAATTTTATTAAAATCGTCAGAGCCGTTTTCGAGAAAATCGGATTGTTGTTAAAAATGCGTAGAATAAACTACTCTTAATTATTGAGCAATGTCAAACATTTCTATGTATACTCTGCTCAGTATGATAAAATGCCTAAGTACGAGATTAAATTCATTTTCGCTCTACCGTCTAGGTTCCAGAGCCAGTAACAGACAGACGGGATTGCGAAAACCACTTTTTCGGATTCAGCGACACCTAAAACGTGTATTTCCGTAAAAATCTCGAGGTCGAATTTTTTCGCGATACTTCGTATGATAAAGTAAAAACAATGATTATTGCATAACATGAATATGTCTGTCTATTCGTCCAATCTAATGGCAAGCCATGGAGAGTTTTTTTAAATTACTTCTATTAATTGAGATTCGAAGGCTACCGAAATCATGTAATTTCTACATTTTACTGAGTCTTTAGACAAGGGAATTTGATTCATTTTTTTCAGCGTGTTTACATGGCATTTCTTGGCACTAATCTTTAATTGAGGGCTTAATTAACTCTTCTCCTACGTTAAAAAAGGCTTCTTTTCTCTTTAAATGCGACGCGCGATTAAAAACTACGATTTTTAAAGCAGAGACGCATATTGTATTACTAATTGAAGTTGTCTTTTGTATCTGCGAAATTTAACACAATTTTATATTACTTTTGTTAAAATTATGACAATAAAACCATTACTTTTGAAAATTTAGCCCTAAAATCCTTGTTTCGGCTTGTTTTTCACTTCTGTATGATGCCTAAGAATCTAAGCAATTTCCGATTTAAACTCTAACCTGGCCCGCCTAAGCATTGGCTTCTTTCAATGTGGCCCGCTGAAGAATTCGCAAACACCTATGCGGCCCGCCATGCGGAAAAGTTTGCCCAACCCTGTTCGAATGTCTTCAAGATTTATCTCAAACAAGTTAGGAAAGTGTACAACGTATCACAAATGGGCGCGTTTCATGCAATGGAGTATTAGAAAGCAATTATATACCTGTACGTAAGGGAAATAGCGTTTTAAAGTTCTTTTCTTCATCATAAATAATCCATTTTCTTTCTATTTAATAATACTACATGCACACGTAGGGAAATTAAACGTTTGTTTGGGAGATTGTTTATGTTAGCAACGATGAAGAAGTAACCATGCAAGAAATTTAGTTCAACGCGATATAAGACTTTCTTGTTTGATTTTCTCGATAACGGCTACTCCTACGATAAAAATGTATTGGAAAGTAAATACTCTACTTTACCAGTTCTACAACTTTCATTTGAAAAATATTTTGATATGAGCAATACTTTACGAGATATGACGAAAAGTTTAATTTTTTGTCCCCAGTAAAGTGGTACCCCTGATTGGCGTAGGTGATTAATTTCTGCGATTTTCTTATTATATTTGGTTGAAAGTCCTTAATATCAAATTTCATGAAAATCCGTTCAGTAGAAGCCGAGAACGAACATACGGACGGACGGACGGACCGACCGACGATAATAGGCGCTCACGCTGTAATCGAAACGCATCTAAAAAAGATAGTTTTTAAAACATTATTCGGATAGATAACAAATCGTAAACCTTTTCGCTCCAGAGCCAGTAACAGACAGACAGACGGCACTGAGAAAACAGCTTTTTCGGATTCAGCTACGCATAAAACGTGTATTTCCGTAAAGATCTCGAGGTCGAATTTTTTTCGCGATTACTATACTTTCTTAATATACTTTGTACATGAGAATGTATCTACTGTTTTGAATGTAAACGTTATAATATTTAAGGGCTCCACTGAGAGATATTTGTAAATAGATAGGCCAAAAGTAGATCAATAGATCAGTCATTATATTTGTTATCATTTGGATGGAGAGAGAGAGGGAGGGAGAGAGAGAGAGGGAGAGGGAGAGAGAGAGGGAGGGAGAGGGAGAGAGAGGGAGGGAGAGGGAGAGAGAGGGAGGGAGAGGGAGAGAGAGGGATAGAGAGAGGGAGAGAGACAGAGGAAGAGAGAGGGAGGAAGAGAGAGAGGAAGAGAGGAACAGAGAGAGGAAGAGAGGAACAGAGAGAGGAAGAGAGGAACAGAGAGAGGAAGAGAGAGAGAGTGGGAGAGAGTGGGAGGGAAAGGGAGAGAGATGGAGAAATAGGGAGAGAGAGGGAGAGAGAGGAAGAGAGAGGGAGATAGAGGGAGAGAGAGAGGGAGAGAGAGAGAGGGAGGGAGAGAGAGAGAAAGAGAGAGAGGAAGAGAGAGAGGGATAGAGAGAGGAAGAGAGAGAGGAAGAGAGAGAGAGAGGAAGAGAGGAACAGAGAGAGGAACAGAGAGAGAGGAAGAGAGAGAGAGGGATAGAGAGAGGGAGAGAGAGAGAGAGAGAAAGAGAGAGAGAAAGAGAGGAAGAGAGAGAAAGAGAGGCAGGGAGAGAAAAAACAGGTATGGAGTTATGAGTTTTCGGAGCGCATGACTGTAGAGGCTTCTCTGGCCTGGGCAGAAGGGTGTGAGAGGGAGAGAGAGGGAGAGAGAGAGAGAGGGGAGAGGGAGAGAGAGGTGGAACGGGGAGAATAGGGGAGGTGCCTCAGAGGGCTCTATCTGGTAGGGGAAGTTTGCAAAAGTTCTGTCGTATCAGGACTGGCGTTGGGTTAGAGAGAGAGGGAGAGAGAGAGAGTTTTCCAGAGTTGGTGGAGAGTTTTGGGAGTTGTGTGTGTGTGTGTGAGGGATGGGGGAAATGCGTAAAAGGAGAAAATGAGCTATAGGAGAGAGAGAGGGAGAGAGGGAGAGGAAGAGAGGGAATCGGTTGTGAAATGGCAGAGTTTAAAAAATGAGGGGAGAGAGAGAGAGAGAAGGAGGTGGATAAAGAGAAAGAGAACGGATTGGATTCATAGGGAGAGAGAGAGGGAATTTTAATGTAAGGAAAAGATAAAGGGAGAGGGGGGAAAATATAATGTAGATATTAGAATAGGAAATGTCAGGAGGAGTGAGAGAGAGAATTAGGATTATGAAGAGAGGAAGAGGAGAGAGAGAGAGGAAGAGAGAGAGAGGATAGGAGAGAGGGAGAGAGAGAGGATAGGAGAGAGAGAGGGAGAGAGAGAGGGAAATCATTTATTGATGAAAGTAATTGAACCTTCTTTCGTCTATTGAATACTGGAATCCTACTTTTTTACTTTCTCCATACGTAGTAATGGGAAAATATTGTGATCACGAAAAAAATCGACTTCGAGATTTCAACGGAAATACATGTTTTGAGGTCCCTAGCACACGTTTAGACTATTTTCGGAATTATGTCTGTGTGTGTGTTATTGTGGGCGCTCTAACTCAAAAAGTACGTGCCATATCGTTACCAAATTTCATATATAACACTTTAACATGAGCTTAAGGAACTGATTAGTTTTTCGACAATAACGGATAACCGGAAGTCGAGGTTTATTCGAAACCTGATCCGGTTTTTGCAATATTTCTCCGTTAAAACATCATTATTATGTTTTCATTTCTATACAAATGTTATAGAGAATGTAATTTCCTACAACTTTCATTTGAAACAATTTTCTATTGTAGTTATTTTTTAGGAGTTATTTATAAATAACCGGTTTTTCGGTTTTCTTCTTAAAAACGTCGTTATTGGTAATCTCCGTGAGGACCAAAGTTCTAGAGAGTAATATTTCTTCCAAGTTTTGTTTGGAACAAATTTTCGTAGAACCATCCATTTCGGAGATATTTAGCTTTTTCGTAATTTCCAGTATACAGCGCCACTACCATGGAACGATTAATTATATAAACGTAGCTTTTTAAAATATACCTAATGAAATATGAAATAATTATTTTGCCTTATACTGCTATTCAAACTAATTTTAATATCTATACCGCAAATAAGGAGAAAGTCATGTGTTGGCCACATCAGATTTTTTATAAGTAAAATCATTATATTCTACATTATAATGTTTATTAACCTAAATAAGCTCACGTATCTGGTGTACATTTACCAGAGTCAGTGTTCAATCATGAACAACTGTACCTTGCTTTTTCACATGTTTCTTGCTTACAAGACATAAAAGTAAATATTTCAGCGAGGCATAAGTAATTACACAAGAAATGAAGCAGGATTTGGCGAAGGTTATATGTTAGGAAACAAAATTATCGTTATATTTGAATGCAATAGGCTCGCAAACGGATTGTTACAAGCGAATATGATTAATTGTTAAGAAAAGCTAATTGTAAATTTAAAAGTATCTACTATATAGGTATTTTTAAGAGTTTGTATGTCGTGCTGTAGTAGCTTCACTAAATCCGTTGAAATTCACGGAAAATTCTGCTGGTAAAGGATATTTTATTTCTAATAATTATAACAGTAATGCCGGTAAGCATGAAATCGAAATTATTTTGTTTTGATTTAATATTTAAATTTTAGATACCGACTTTCGATATTTAAAACTTTTGTGGAGAGTTGAAAATTAAATAGCGCTTATAGTAATTAGACATAACATGACCTTTGAAGTAAGGCGAGAAGGTAAAAATGTTAACACAAAACGCAGATTAACAGCAAAACTTTCTGACGTACTGGGCAATGTAGTTCACAAAGAAATATTTGAAAATTGACGAATAAAATTAATGACTTCTTAAGTGGCTTTTGATTTAAAGTTACCTAGCAACGGGTGTTTGACTAGTTTTAAATAATTACCTCATTTAAATTATTAAATGTAACATTTATTTTAAATACTTTAAAAAAAATAATGTATCAGTTTTCTATAATCAGCTATACGACATTTTCTATCGCACCTAAGGTAATTGAACGTAATTCACGCATTTTCGATAGTTTTTGTTCGCTTTGCGTTGCTATTGGAGATTGTTTACCTTGACAACTACAAAAAACAAATGACCTATCTTTAAGTAGAATTAAGATTTTTTAAAAAGGGATTTTCTAGAAAATGCTTGCTCCTACGACAAAAATGTCTGGAATAAAATATCTTCTATTTTACTAGTTCTACAAGTTTTGTTTGAAGACTTTCTCGATATGAGCATTACTTTAGGAGATATTTATAAAAGTTTATATTTATTGTCGTTATGGCTGCAGTCCTGATTTATGCTATGTAATGTATGTATGCTTTTATATTTTAGGGGAAAGGTTTTGTTTTCTAAAAGAGAATTCGGGACTGCGGATTTCTCCGGCGAGCGAATTAACAGCTGATTCCGTAACTAAGCAATCGGCGGAAGGGTTGAAATCGATCAATTGTTACTTGGCTACGGTCGTGTTTACAGGCCTGGCAACGATTTCGTTGACGTCTATATTTGGACTTTAAACTCAATCAAATGGCATGTAGAATTGATCAAATAAGTGAGTAACCGTGATTTAAAATGTATCTTTCGAAAGTAGGCCGTGATTTGCGTTTAAAAAAATCGTAGTATAATTTAAAAAAAATATTTTATTTAAAAAAATGTTTGTCTACGACGGTTGTGGCATTTGTTATCCGAAATATTTTAATAAAGATTTATTTGCATAAAATTACGGTTTTGGAATAATAATTTAATTACAGAATCCATAAAATTTGTATTTATGTATGTAAATATCAAACATTTTTCTGCGACGGTTGTGGCATCTATAATCTGAAATAGGAACTAACCATAATTTTATATATGAAATTATTCGTGTAAGAGTACATTTTAAAAATAATTTTTTCTTACAAATTCAACAATATTTGTATTTGTATATTGAAATAATCCTAGATTTATACAATTCTAAACATCATCGATAATATCTAATCCTTCGTTACAATGATATAGATGATTGTTGTTATAGGAACATTAGCGCCCATATCATTGAGGATAGGAGTTAATTATAAACAAATTACTGACCTATAATGGCTATAATACGTTCTGTTTGTAAATATTAATGAATATATTCGAAAATAGCGGTAAAATCCACGAGAAAGCAGATGATTGTTGCTATAGAAACATTAGCGCCCATGTCTATTTAGGTTATGCGTCAATTACGCTTTAATTATAAACAAATTATCGATCTATAGAGATTGCATTACCTTATATTTGATAGGAAAATATATGTCTTGAGAACCGATGGTAACCTAGAAAAATATTAACTCAAAAATTTGGATAACTTTCTGATTCGAAAAGGTTGACGTAAACGGAAATATTTTATCCCAGCAAGTTGGCTCCACTGTCTGAATTTGTAAAGTAAACTTTCAAAATTTTTACCGAAAATAAGTTCTGTAGTTTCGAATGGAAGCCTCGCTTATGTTGCGTGAGAGAGAGAGAGGAATTATTTGAAAGTATTCTTTGATGATTGGTGTTTTAACTCGAATAAATTTTAGGAAAGCAATGTTTTCGATTGGAAATAATGATGTGGACGTTATTCGAAATATAATATTGGAAATTAATATTGGTAAACAGATATATAAGAGATTAAAGTCTCTTACTCTCTCTCCCTTTCACACTTTCTCTCTCTTCCTCTCTCTCTCTTTCTCCCTTACTCTCTCTCTTTCTCCCTTACTCTCTCTTTCTCTCTCTCTTTCTCTCTTTCTCCTCCTCTCTCTCTCTTCCTCTCTATCTTTCTATCTAACTCTCTTCCCCTCTCTCTTCCTTCTCTTCCTCCTTTTCACTCTTCCTCTCACTCCTTATCTCTCTCTTTCTCCCTCTCTTTCTCTCTTACTCTCTCTCTCTTCCTCTCTCTCCTTCTCTTCCTCCTTTTCACTCTCTTGCTCTCTCCTCTTCTCTTCCCTCTCTTCCTCTCTTTCTTCCTCATTCTTTTTCCTTCTCTTCCTCTTTATTTTCCTCTCTCTCTTTGTACCACTCTCTCTCTCTCTTCCTTTCTGTCTTCCTCTCTCTTTTCTAATATCTACTCCTCTCTCTACCTCTTCATCCCTCTCTCTTTTTCTCTCTCCCTTCCTCCCTCTTCCTCTCCCTTCCTCTCGCTTCCTCTCTTTTCCTCTCTCTCTCTTTCTATCTCTCTCATCCTCTCTCTCTCCCTCTCTTTTTACCTCTTCATCCCTGCCTCTTTTTCTCTCTCCCTTCCCCTCTCTTCCTTTCTCTCTTCCTCTCTCTACCTCTCTTTTCCTCTCCCTTCCTCTCTCTTCCCCTCTCTTCCTTTCTCCCTTCCTCTCTCCCTCTCTTTCCCTCCCTCTTCACTCTCCTTCCCTCACTTTCTTCATCTCTCTTCCCCTCTCTATATCCTCTCTTTCTCTTCCTCACTTTCTCTCTCTTAACCTTTCAAACTATCCTTCTTCATTTCCTTCCCCTCCCTACTCCCTTTGGCTTAGCTCTTCTCATCCGCTTTCCTCTTTCTCCCTCCCTCCTTCTCTCTCTCTCTCTCTCCCTCTCTCCCTCTCCCTCTCTCCCTCTTAAACTTCCAGCAAAACTTTTCGATCAATCCCGGTATATATCCACCCACGCACGCACACACGCATTCCCTCTCTCTCTCTCTCGCAGACAGGAGAGAAAGAGAGAGGAGAACACACACACGCTACTTTCCCTTCCATCTGATGTATCCTAATCTCTTTTCTAACGCTACAACCTTTTTTCGCTCTTTGTATTTATCAATCTTTATTCTCTCATTGCACAATTCGACGGAAAAAAGGCGATATCAGACGAGGAAAGACAGTAACGAACAATACAGGGCACAATTTGACGGAAAAAAGGCAACGTCAAGACGAGACAAGACAAATTTTTAGACAAGGCACAATTAGACGGAAAAGAAATGAATGAGTGAGAAATAAGAATCGGACGCGGATATGAGGATGAAGCAGAGGGCAATAAATAAATAAAAATATCGAAAAATATCGAAGTATATCGAAAAATATCGAAGGATATCGAAGTATATCGAAAAATATCGAAGTATATCGAAAGATATCGAATGGTTCGACCTCTCATGAATCGGTTTCAATCCCATATCCAAAAAATGTTATATGGCCGACACATGACTTTCTCCATATTTGGGGTGTAGATATTTAAATTATTATGAATAGCATTATGAGGCAAAATTATCATTTCGTATCGTAAAAGAATACAGTCGTCCCTATTGCCGTAAATTAGGTATATTTTGAATATGTTTACAGAATAAATCGCTACATGGTGGTGGCGTTGTATACTGGAAATTTAGGAAAAAGAAAAATATATCCGAAATGGATGGTTCTACGAAAATTTGTTTCAAACAAAACCTGGAAAAAATATTATTCTCTACCACTTTGGTCCTCACAAAGATGACCAACAACGATCTTTTTAAGGAGATATTTCACGGAAACCGAAAAAAACCGATTATTTTCCATAAATAACTCCTAAACAATAACTCCTATAGAAAATTGTTTGAAATGAAAGTTGTAGGAAATTACATTCTCTAGAACTTTTGTATACAATTCTATATACAATAATGATGTTTTAACGGAGAAATATCGCAAAAACCGAATAGGGTTTCGAATAAACCTCGACTATCTCTTACCCATTGTTGTCCAAAAACTAATCATTTCATTGTGTTCATGCCAAAGTGTTATAAATGAAATTTGGTATTAATATGACAATTACTTTTTGAATTAGTTTAGATTCTAACTTAAAACGACGAAATTAAGATTCAACTGCTTTTATTTTAATAGTTAGAAACGATTCCCATACGCAGTCAACTGAATAATCATCCTTAAAAATATTTACGTCTCCATGTATAAATTTTGACGTTGCTACAGCTATAATTTCCTCTCTCTCTCTTACTCTCTCTTTCTCTCTCTCTTACTCTCTCTCTCTCTCTTCCTCTCTCTCTCTCTCTTACTCTCTCACAGTATGGTTTGCTAAATTCACCTCATCTACAAAAGGAATCCATATATTAAGTTTGTTTATACCCTTCAAAGCTGTAATCTTCGTTGTTTTGCCAAATGGCTAAATATTTTCTCTCTCACCCGGTGAGCTGTGTTTCTCTCACGCTGTTAAATATTATTCGGAGAAATTATTGTTTTCGTGAAAAAATAAATCGATTTAGAGATTTCAACGGAAATACAACTTTCCTTCATAATTTCATCAGTAGATGTTCCGTCTTCTCTTCAATTACTAAGCAGTATTTCACAAAATGATTATGTAAATCTGTTGCTAGGATATTTGCTGTATATTTTTATTCGATTGTATGTCATATTGCTAGGGATATTGGCGGTAATTTAAATTTTGTTTACATAAATCTGTTGCTAAGATATTTGGGGTATATTATTTTTGACGTATATATTCCCTCTTGCCAGCGATATTGGCAGTGATTTAAATTTCGTTTATATAAATCTGTTGCTAGGATATTTGGTGTATATTATTTCTGACGAATATATTCTCTCTTGCTAGCGATATTGGCAGTGATTTAAATTTCGTTTATATAAATCTGTTGCTAGGATATTTGCAGTATATTATTTTGTCGCTAGGGAAATTGGCAGTATTATCAGAAGCGAAATATTCATTTTATTTTCGTATATGTTTCCAAAAGTAACATTTTTTACGTTAGTTTTTTCTCTTAGACAAACAGTTCTTTTCCAAACACACACAGATATATATATATAATTTCAGGGCGTTGGGTATATCTTGTTCACTTCAGTTGTTACGGAGATTGTAGTCTTTGACAACGCTTCTTAGATCCGCGTAAGAAATTTCATATTTTCGTAATAAATCGCGACTTTCTCTACCGATTAATCTCAAATTTATACGGAATAGGGATAATCGTTGTTTTAATTTACCCGAAAAATTTCAGCTTTCTATATTTTATCTTTTAGGAGATATGTAATAAAACAAATATTTAACTTGGCCTCAAATCGGAACTGGTTCATTTTGAAAAGCTGAAATCTCTCATATAGTTTTCCAAATCTGTCTTTCTTTCTGTGTGTAACGCTTTTAGAATTTTTCAGTATATCTCAGCACTGGTAGCATCTAGAGATATGAAATTTCGTGTGTTCTTAGAAGACTACATTAACTACTAGAAAATGTTGTTACTTTTAAATAAAGTGTCCTAGGTTCGACTCCAGATATCTTTTAAAGGAACACGGGAAAAAACAATTTTCACCCTGCAGGCATTTATTCTTCTGCTCATTAAAATACCTAAATATTAACTTAGAAACTCCAAACAAAAACTAAAAGACGAAAGAAATTCTAAATTACTTTGAGAATATAAACGAATTGCAGCTGCATATTAATCTTCCCTCAAAAGTTTGTATCCTCTTATCTTTTCACCGTCTCTCCGCAGTTTCAATTTTAAGCGAACAAACAGACAGGCAGACAAGACGCCAAAGTGAATCTATATGCCCGTTAATTTTTTTAACATTAAAAATTAAATAAATCAATCGAACGCAAAATTTTCTTCAAAAAGCCATTTTATCTCAATTTTTGTTTGTTTGAAATTCTTAACTTTGAAAATAATTTTTATCGAGCGTAACCGAGGTTGTTAACTTTTCTCGTTGTCACGGTAACCGTCGAAAGTCTTACGTTCGTACGTAATGTACACTTTTTTAAGTCAGAAAAAGTGTATTTGAAATAAAAAAGGTCTTTTAATTTAATTTCGATATTAGAAAATTTTTTACGCGAGTTTATCAATCTCCATGGCAACCGAGTAAACAAGGTCTAATACAAATACGTAATTATGTTAAATTTAAACTTTTTGTGCGTGTAGAACGTAATAGATGAAAGGAAATTGGTTATATACGGCGAATAAATTAAATTTATAAGTAAATTCACCTTTCCTAAGGACGAAGCAGGAACATTTGACGATTTAAGATTAAGAAATTAATTTTAAAGTAAATATTACTTCATATTTACTCAAACGAGATATATTTTGAACGATTTGCTTAGATTTTATTTATTTCTGTAATATATTGACGTAAAATACGGTAAGATCGAATGCTTGCGTTGTATTTATGCAGTGTTGCCAAATGATTCTCGAAAATTTTTATAAAACTTTAACAGAAACGAATAGGATAAGGTTTGAACATTTTAAAAACGCAAGGTTGTTTACTTTCGCGTTGCCATGGAAACCGTTGAAATCTTATGTTCGTACGTAATAAATAATTTTTTAAGTCGGAAGGAGTGAATTTTTAAAAAATCTGTCCGTCTGTCTGTCTTTAGTAATGTTAATTTTATGGGAAGTCTTCCGCGCTACACGGGCGCGTATTTGCGGCCGATTCCGAGAGAGCCAGTCTCCCGGCGACGGACTGCTCCGTCTCCCAGGCGACCCAGCTGGTTTAAGACCCGGACGCCTTTCCGTTTTTTCTTAAATATCTCTTTCAAAACTCGATTTAACTAAACATTTGTCATGACAAAAGTTGTGGGTAATCCAATTACCTACAAGGTTTATTGGAAACATTTTCTCCTAAAACGTATTTTAAGAGAGATATTTACATTTTTATTATGGACTTCGCAAAGTTTACGTCGTTGGGTGACGTCATTTGTTTTCGTTGCTATGATAAATTTTTCCTAATTGTTGTTAGTGTTACTAAGACTGATTTTAATCGCGAATATTAATTTTTTTAGCCATAGCACCTGCCAGCTGTTTTTTAAATTATGATTTTAATGTGAAAATTGTTTCAAAGCTATATATTTATACATAAATTATTTATGAAAATTAATGTTGACATTTTTAACAAATGTGGCTCTTATAATACGGCTCTGTATAGCTTATCTGAGCCTGTAGATAGGTCAAATATAAATCTTACGTATCTAATCTCTGTTATGGGATCCATCTCGACGGATTTTAATTGTTTTAATTGTTCAATTGTTTCGTTTCCTTGGTAAGACCCACGTGTACGACCTTATGACCTAGAGACCCTACAGCGCCACCCCTTGATTAGCGGATTTTGAAGGAAGTAATGTTTATTATCTTTGATTTAAAGGTATTTTGATATGGAAAAGACGCGAAATCGAGCTGGTTTCGGCCAAAGGAGGCATATTTTGGTGTTAATCGCGAATAAAACCTCAAATTTTCCTCGAAATAAATGTTTTAGAGTGGGAATTGGTCTGTAATCGATATTTTTTTCCAAAATGGTTCATATTTTTTACGGAGTGTCTGACTGTACTTTCCATATCTCTGAGATCTTTTATCTGAAAATCGCCAAATTTTGAGAATTTATTAGTCCACGCTTGAGCTGGTTATTCTGAAAATTTGGTGAATGTAGAGGCCATAGTTGGTGAGAAAATGAGGAAAATGTGCCGAAAAGTACAAGTTCCCGCGTATCTAACAATTCTGCCAATATTCCTAGCGAAAGGGTACATATTCGTCAATAAGAATACACCGTAAATATCATAGCAACAGATTTATATTAAAAAATTTAAATTACTGCCAATATCCTTAGGAATATGATATATAATCGTCAATAAAAATATACTGCAAATATCCTAGCAACAGGTTTACATAATAATTTTTTTTAATTACAGCCAATATCCTTAGCAATGTGACATATAATCGTCAATAAAAATAAACTACAAATATCCTAGCAACAGATTTATATAAGCAAAATTTAAAATATTGCGAATATCCCTAGCGGCAGGGTATATATTCGTCAATTAAAATATACTGCAAATATCCTAGCAACAGATTTATATAAACAAAAATTTAATTACGGTCAATATCCCTAGCAACATGATATATAATCGTCAATAAAAATATACATCAAATATCCTAGCAACAGATTTATATAAACAAAATTTAAAATACTGCCAATATCCTTAGCAATGTGATATATAATCGTCAATAATAATATACCGCAAATATCCTAGCAACAGATTTATATAAACAAAACTTAGAATACTTTACATAATTTTTCTCCTATTTTTTCCTTTTTCGTCCTTTACACCTTCCTCTTTCTCTCCTTTCATCGTATTCCTCCATTCTCTTCTCATCCTTATTTCTCTCTCTTCCATTATCTCTTCTTTTCATCGTATTCTTCCATTATATTCTCATCCTTATTCCTCTATTTCTTTCTCTCCTTTTCATCGCATTCTTCCATTATATTCTCGTCCTTAATCCCCTCTCTTTCTCTCATTTTCATCACATTCTTCCATTCTATTCTCATCCTTAATCCCCTCTCTTTCTTTCCCTCTTTCTTTTACACCCTCTTCATCTCTCTCTCTCTCTCCTTTTCCTCGCATTCTTCCATTCTATTCTCATCCTTATTCCTCTCTCTCCCTCTCTTCCATTCTCTCATTTTCATCGCATTCCTCCATTCTCTTCTCATCCCACCTTTTCATCCAATTCTCTCTGTCTTTTACACCCTTCTCTCTCTCATTTCCCTCCCCCTCCCTCTCCTCTCCCTCCCCCCTCTCCCTTCACCTCCCATTGGCGGTAGTTTCAGAAAGTTTTCCTTCAACCCCACCACCGACCCTCAACTCTTCCTCCCTCCCCTCTCTTCCCCTTCCCCTCCCCTCCCTCCCCTTATCCCTCCTCCCCCTCTCATCTCCCTCAAACCCTCGTAGGAAACTCAGTTCCAACTTCGGCAGTGTCCATGTTAATACTTCGTGTTTCTGGATTCGATCCATAGCTTTTTCGAAATAGATTCGGAAATTAGGGCGATAACTACGAGGGAAGGGAAGGTGAAGGTGGAGAAAAAAAAGACACACGACGACCACGCCTTCATTTGTTTTCCTCCAAACGCTCGCACAAAAATAATCATCGTCTTTATGAAATAATTCGTATCAGATTTTTTTTTTGAGGGCGTTTTTTTATCGGAGGTGTTGACATTTAAAAAAAAAAAAACGCCCACGCGTCGTCAAGGTTTTCGAAAAATGTGATCGTCGTTTGCCATTGTTGAATCTCGTTGTCTCTAAGATACAAGCAGAAGGACGGAAAAATCGGTAAGCAGTCTGATTTTTTTCCAAAATATCGATGTTTTTTTCACGGTGGTATTTTTTAAAAATGTGCATATATATTATTGTGTGTGTTTATGTGTGTGTGTGTGTGTGCTACGTTCTTGTGCGTGTGTGCGTGTCTTCGCTGCTGAGGTGTGTCGATGGACGGTGTTCCATTTGGACTACGCATTATATAATTTTCAAATTTCTAGTGATTCCGTTTACGAAAGGAAAACAGTGATATATAATATAATATGATATATATATATATATATATGTATATTCGAGTGAAGACTACAGATCTGCAGTGCTCGTGTGTAATTCATTTCTACATGTAGTTCGCGTAGCAGTGTAAAATGCAACAGGGAGATGTCGCATTAATTTTTAAGGGCAGTGGACATGTTCGTCATCGTTTTAAGCGAAACTTATTTAAAAGAAAAGAATTGTTTTTTTTTTATATAAATTTAATCGCGAGACGGAAGAGATTGAGAAGATTCGTGATCGGAAAAAAAAAACGGTTGCCAAGATGTAGGTTAGATTGTTAGGTGCGTAATTGGTTGCTAAGTTACCCATGGCGTGTGTGTGTGCAATAATTAATTACCCGAGGTGGTCACGTTCATCATTTGACGGAACTTATTTAAGGAAAAATTCGCTTATAAATTTAATCGGGGACAGGATTCCTAATTATTGATTTATAAATTTTATCAGATACGAAATGTAGAAGATTTATAGTAATAAAAAAGGTTGCTAAGATACAGGTAGTTTGTTAGTTACGTAATTAGCTGCTAAGATACGTTTTTTTTTTAAATATTAGGTAAATGAGAGTCACGATAGAGGAGGTTCGTAATTATTATTAAAATTAGGGACGTAATTATATGCGCACGCAGTTGCCAGGATACCTGTGGTGTTTTTTAAATAATTATTTATCTTAGGTAGTAATTTTTATCATTTCACGAAACGTGTGTAGTAAACTTTCTAATATAAATTTCATAATGGAGAATATTTAATCGTTTTCAAGGTATCTAAGGTACAGGTAGTTTGTTGCGTAGATGATAATTATATGTACGTCGTTGCTAGGGAATCTGTCGTATTTTTTAATTAATTAATCATCTTATGTTGTCGTTATGGTGTTAGTAGGTATGTTATGTGTTTATGTATATATATAGCCGTAATTAGCTGGGAAATTCGCAGGTGTTTTGATATATAAATATTCACGTCTTCAGTTAATATATTGGCAGTGTTTTTATGCATATAAATATGTATTTTTTTGAGTTGTTGCTAGGATATTAATGACATTTTAAGATTTGTTCATATAAATCTGTTGCTAGGATATTTGCAGAATATATTTTTATTGACGATTATATATCATGTCGCTAGGGATATTGGCAGTAATTTAATTTTTGTTTATATAAATCTGTTGCTAGGATATTTGCAGTATATTTTTATTGACGATTATATATCATGTTGCTAAGGATATTGGCCATAATTTAATCTTTGTTTATATAAATCTGTTGCTAGGATATTTGCAGAATATATTTTTATTGACGATTATATATCATATTGATAGGAATATTGGCAGTATTTTAAATTTTCTTTATATAAATCTGTTGCTAGGATATTTGCAGTATATTATTTTTGTAGAATACGTACCCTGTCGCTAGGGATATTGGCAGAACATTTAGAAGCGAAAATTTGATTTTATTTTGGTATATTATCGCAAAAGTAACATTTTTTACGTTATTTTTTTATCATAGAGAGACAGTTCTTTTACAAACACGCACAGTTGTAGATATAATTTCAGGGCGTCGGGTATTGAATGCCTGTTTTTTAAAATCACCCGTGTGGGGCGTATCCAAGGCAGTCGTCACCTAGGGAACCATTTTATCCTCCCTCGTCCGACAATCTACATCGAAACAGAGGAAACAGTTTTTAATCTTCGGATTCTTTAAATTTTTTCTGTATTTTTTTTAAAAACGAAATGTTTCTTTTTCGTTCCGAAAAGCCTGTAGACTTTATTACTTCCAAAAAAAAAAAGATTTCGTTTCTCGCAAAAAATTCACGTAAATATTTTTTATTTGCGAAAATCAATAAGATTTTGAGGATAAAATGACGTTATTATAGGGAAATCGCTTATAAATTATAATTTGGAGTAGATTATTGGCTTCGTAATTCAAAATCTCGTACTTTTTCGCGGAATTACTATAAATATCTTTTGTTTACCTAAATCAGTATGATTTTACGCATAAGATTGCGTTCTCAAAGTGAAATTAGTTGAATTTTAGCGTAAAATATTAGTTTTCTAATTTAGGAGCTCGTATTTTTTCGCGAAATTGCTGTAAATAACGTCTACCTACCAAAATCAATATGATTTAACGATAAAATTACTTTCTAATGAGGAAATTAATCAAAATTTTCCGTAAAATATCAGTTTTAAATGTTTCACAAGCTGTCCCTCGCTATATTTGTACGTTTTCGATACAAATTATACGTTAAACGCCGATCTATAAATTTATTTTGCAAACTACGCACAATTCTAAGGCTTTGGCTCATTGATTGCGAATTTTAAGCAGTATTTTCGCTCTTAATAACTCCAGAATGGAGTTATTCTTAAATAGAACGATATTAATCATAAGCTTTAAAATTGTACGCAATTTCGGCTGAAATTTTAAGTTGTTAAGCATCTTCCCGTAATGGAATACGATTACGCTTGATTTTGTAATATATTTATGCGTAAAAACTCGAAAAAATCTTCTTAAAACGACGGATTTTTCTGTTTAAAATTACGATTTTCATCGTAAAATTTATTACGTTCGGGAGTTGGGCGTACGACGTGGTGTTGCGTGGGAACAACGCCTTAAAAACTTGAGCTGACATGGTTGGGCGGCCATCTTGTTGGAACCCGTGTCTCGCGTGAGAGAGAGGGGCGTTGGTCGCCATGGAAATGGCGTTTCCTAAGCGACGTAAACTTTTCGGAAAAATGTTTCCGCCAACTTTTTTCGAATCGGCGCCTCATTTCGCGACGAAAGCCCTTCAAGGTTGCATAAACCGGAAGGATAAAATTAATTCTCGCTTCGAAACTTCAATTAAACATAGATTATTAACGTTTTCGATAGGATATGTTAGAAGGAAGTAATTAATTTCGATGGATTATCAACAATGAGGAGGTTTCCCTTGGCGACCGTACGTTTTCACCTCCAAAAACTGGAAATATTCGCGTTTAAAGTTAAATTCGTCAAATAAAATCGTCTCGTATTCGGAAATATAATATAGAAATACGAATTTTCGTCGTTTTAGGCGTACTAACGTTCGCGTTTTCTAATTTCTGATTTTTCTAAGTAATTTTAAAGCACAAATGAATTATACGGCTCAATAAGTCATCCATTACGTAGTAGAAGCATTTTACGTTGAATTTATGTAGGATATATGAAGAGAGAATGTAGAAATATAAGCCGAATTTAAGCGGAAAATGTAGAATTTATGAACACATGGAAAGAATGTGTTTTTATGACACGGTTTGTAACAATGGATGGTACTTGAAAATCACCATGGTAGCGATAACAATGCTTCTTTGAATACCCGGGAAACGCACCGGTAATTTTGCTTCTAGGAAGGCTAGGAGTCATAAATTTGGCTAAATCTCGATAAATTTAATTTTTTAATGTTTTTTTTGGGTCTATAGTTAATAATTTCCGACCTCCTTTAGTGAGAAAAGCAAGGGAAATGTTTATTAATATAAAATTGAATTTTTTAACCATTTGAAATTTAGTCAGGATCTCGGGGTTGACGCAGTTTCATAGCTGAAGGAATAAGGTTTCATATTTCTAAAAAGATTATTCAAATCCGTGCCTAATTAGCGTAAAAATTCGTGTTTTTAATCACAGAGGAAAAAAGGCGTATGTTTTATAACAATGAATTCGCCTAAGTACGTACTACCATGGCGATTGATTAAATTGTAATTTTTTTGTTTGTTTTCCGTGGGAACGGTATCCTGGGTGATTACAGAGGGTGCAAATGTTTTAGATTTTCCTTTATAAATTAAGACCATGTTCCGAATTGGCGTAAAAACTTAGTTTTTGATAATAATCGACGAAAAGGGGTATTTAAAAAAAATAACAACGGAGAATATTTATAAACTGTCACGGAAACTGTTGCTATGTTTCTTTAAAAAATAAACTAGAAATGATAATCTTCTAGTTTGCAATCGCGTCGATTTATGAAAGCTATTTATTGAGAAACGGCGGGGTTTACAATATATATAGCGCCGTTCGTTTTAAAATTTCGTGTTGAAAAAAAACCTCAAATTTTGCGGTAAAAATACCTCAAGTTTGGACAAATTCGGGACGTATTCGAAGTTTTTACTGTAGGAAAATGAAACTTAAGTCATTCCTCCGTTTCTGGGTTCAAGTCCCGTCTTATTTCCTTTATTTTAAGTAATTTTAAAGTGCAAATTAATAATAGTCTACCCTCGTCTCTGCGTGACAGTTGCAGGACGCGGCAAAATGCATTGGCTGATTAAATCGTTCAGCATTTCGAATCTAATTAACAGATTGAAACGAAACCTTGACCATTCAGTAGACTCTGATGTAAGGAAGATTTATACCAAATTTGTTTGCTCTAGCTTTTATCGTTTAGGAGAAATTCAACGAACAAACATGCAGGATAAGGGTAGAATTTTATGTTGTTTCAATCGGTAACCATGTGAACGACGTTCCCTGGCAACGAATTTCGAAGCTGATATAATGAGGTTTATGTATTATTGCTGAATACTAAATTCAAGTCAGTTCCTAAATTAACCTTAAAAATTTTGTGATTTTGTGTTTGCGATGAGAAGGGTTATCTTTGAAACAACGTATCTGCCCTACTCCCGTTACCGCGGCGAATAATTTGTTTGTTTATAACTTGTTTGCTTGTTTTCCTCGTTTCCCGGGTGAATTTAGCGAGATCAAATGTTTTGATTGTTTAATCGAGAAGCTTTTCAAAGTGAGTTTTATCTTAAGCGGAAACTGTTGTCGCGACGACGAATCTCGTCGCCCAGGCGACCCAAACGTCTCCCCATTGAAGTGCATGTTAGCAGACGGACCACTTAGCCCTATATTTCCTAGTTGAACCTGTGTAATTCTATAATACTATTCTTTACATCCATAATAACGCGTTGTCTGTAAACCCCGCCGTATTCCCAAACTCAAGACCCTGATTTAGGATAAATCTAGATGATATTATGGGCATTTATCGTGTAATTCCGAAATAAAATGGTGATTCGTTAATGTTTCCGCGAATTTTAATCAGATTTTGTATAATAGCGAGCATTATTAGGCATTTTTAATGGAAATCGACTCAAACAAGCTCCTAATATGTCGCGTAAACGTACTTTTGAAAGGTATTTTCGGTTCGCCATCGGTCTAATACCGAGAACTCGCGTAAGACGACGATGAAGTCGCTCGAAAATCCGAAAATAGACGTAATTTACGAGCGATTTATAGTTTTAATCGAAATTGTACCTTATCGATAAGAAAGCTTATTCAATTCCCCGTAGGATGGCATAATAATCGCGTCCGTAGCTCAATTATTTGACCTTTTAAAATGCCGACGAAAAAAGTCATGCACTCTTAAATTAGTATAAGATTTTAATGATAAAAAAATGTCATTTTAATTCAACACAATTTCTAGAAATGTTTACTTTTTTACATCTTGTATAATGAAAAATTAAATCGTATGCAACAATGATGGTCGCCTTGGCAACATCCGGAAAGAGTACTGAAATCCACAAAATTTCTAAATAAATTGCGTATTTCTGAAGATTTCAAAGGTGTAACATATAATCATCACAATAATAAGATAGAACACAGTTTTACCTGTCGAATAAAACAAAAACTAAGGAAATCGGTCCATATTTACCAATTTTTATGGAAGAAAGAAGAAAACCTTGCAATATGAAAAATCAAAAATTACGTGTAAACTTATGGGAAAAAATTATCGAATTAAACGTATCTATTTCTGAATACTTCGAATGCATAACATGTAATCATCGCAAGAATAAGATAGTATGGAGTTTTATCCGTAGAATAAAGCAAACACGAAGAAAATCGGTCCATATTTACGTATTAAAACGATCGAAATAATAAAACCTTGCACGGTGAAACGCTAAAGCCGGACATTTTGTTTTTCGAAATTGTTATCGACGTATCCATGGAAACATATTCAGATTTTGAGTTATATTAAATGCGAATTTGGTCCTAAAACTGTTCTCAAAGCGGAAATATTGAAGTTTATTTTAATCTAAGGTTAAATTCCTTACGGGAATCAGCGTTCAAAATATTTGTATTCGATCAGAGAACTGGAATATTTAAAAAATAAGAGGTTATTTTTTATTGTTGTAATGTAGCCGAGCGTTTTAAACGACAAAAATTTAAAAAATTCTCGTTGAATCTATCAGGGAAATTAACATGTATGTGATATGATTACAGCGTTGTTAAGCAGTTGTCCGTCTCCTAGCAACTTATACTAGAACAATGAATTTGCAAAATTCACCGTGGCAGATGGAAAAATAATTCAATATCTATATCTGTAACTATAGTTCACCCTGCAAGCCACCGCAGTGGTGTCTGGCAGGGGGTGCAATCGTAAATTTCGATTTGGTTAACGAATATTTCAGGTTTTACGTGAGGGATTTTACGATATTTCTGTGTGGATGTATGTGATTGTGGGCGCTCTAACTCAAAAAGTACGTGCCATATCGATACCAGACTTCATATATAACACTTTAACATGAGCACAAAGAGCTGATTAGTTTTTGGACAATAACGGATAACCGGAAGTCGAGGTTTATTCGAAACCCGATTCGGTTTTTGCGATATTTCTTCGTTAAAACATCATTATTGTATACACAATTCTATACAAAAGTTATAGAGAATGTAATTTCCTACAGTTTTCATTTGAAATAATTTTCTATAGGAGTTATTGTTTGGGAGTTATTTATAAATAATCGTTTTTTTCGGTTTCCGTTAAATATCTCCTTAAAAACGTCGTTATTGGTAATCTTCGTGAGGACCAAAGTTGTAGAGAATAATATTTCTTCCAAGTTTTGTTTGATACTAATTTTCGTAGAACCATCCATTTCGGATATATTTCGCTTTATGTTAATACCAGTATACAGCGCCAACACCATGTAGCGGTGAATTCTGTAAACATTCAAAATATACGTAATTTACGGCAACAAGGACGTGTCTTCTTTTACGATACGAAATAATAATTTTGCCTCGTAATATTATTCATAATAATTTAAATATCTATACCCCAAAGTCATGTGTTGGCCACACATAAGATTTTTTGGGAGAAAAAAACAACACAAGCGGAAGTTGTATCCAGACTTTTTTATAGAAACATAATTTTGCATGCAAATACGACAAAAAACGGACGTCTTAAATGTAACACCAACCTAATAAAAGCACTGAAATTATAGTTTTTTTTAGCACTCTGAAATATTAACAGCTTTTTCACGTTTCGAATATTATGTCTTAAAGTCGAACCAGGGCATTTAGCACAGGTGTTTGATTCTTTCTGACGGTTTCCCAAACCCATCTAAAAATCCCTGAAAATGTCCTCTTGTAGTTTGGGCTAGACATTTGTATCCTCCTGTATCTTCCTCTGTAAGATGCGTCAGTATAGTATGGACAAGAGTAATAGCCTGACCGAAAAGTCCTTTGCTTTTTGTGCGTTTTGCTTTACCTTCAGTTGATGGCACGTCAAAGTCAGAAAAAATCCGCGAAAGAAAAATTAGGGGAAATAAAAAACTTCGAGAATGTGTAAGAAACGAAAAAATACCACGCCGTGATTCGAACCCAGGTCTTTCACGGAGGTTCTTCACACTTAACAACTAGACTACAACGCCTCTTACTGAATGTCTCCTTATGAGGTCGAATTAAAGAACAGGACAAACGCTTTACAAATATTGCCCCGTCGCGGTAGGTTTGTATGTATCCGAAGAGGTCACGAGGTGGTTTAAGATTTTTGGCGATTCTTTTATGTCATTAAATAACGCTCAAAAAATACACTACCTAGTATGCCTTTAATAAAATTCAAAACACAAATGCGTTAAGCAAAGATTAAGTCGTGCCTTTGAGGTCGAAGTCTTGCGAAAATTGACCGAAACACACCGGCAAATATCTACTTAAAAAATGGGTACGACGTACATTGTACGAACTTTCTCATATAGTACTAATGCGTCGTTTAGTTATCTTTAGAAAATGAAAATCGTATGAGCCTGTTTTTAGAAAATCCAATTTTTGTTAAGTTGCCCAAGAATAAACTGGCCTAATATTCATTCAATGAGAAAAATAAAATAGGTAGTATTATTGTAGATGTATACTCAAGTAACTGTACGAAATTTGATCAAAATCGTTAGAGTCGTTTTTGATAAAATCGGATTATTGTTAAAGTTGACTAGAATAAACTAGCCTTATATTCATTCACTGAGAAAAATAAAATACGTAGTATTATTGAAGACGTATACTCAAGTAACTGTACGAAATTTGATCAAAATCGTTAGAGTCGTTTTTGAGAAAATCGGATTGTTGTTAAAGTTGCCTAGAATAAACTAGCCTTATATTCATTTTTTGAGAAATATGAACTATACCGTATTATTGAAGACGTAAACGTAAGTTACTGTACGAAATTTGATCAAAATCGTTATAGCCGTTTTTGAGAAAATCGAATTTTTGTTAAAGTTGCCTAGAATAAACTAGCCTTATATTCATTCATTGAGAAATATGAACTATACAGAATTATTGAAGACGTAAACTCAAGTGGCTGTGCGAAATTTGATCAAAATCGTTAGAGCCGTTTTCGAGAAAATGGGATTGATGTTAAAAATGCGTAGAATAAACTACTCTTAATTATTGATCAATGTCAACCATTTCTATGCATACTCTGCTCAGTATGATAAAATGCCTAAGTACGAGATTTCATTCATTTTTGCTCTACCGTCTAGGCTCCAGAGCCAGTAACAGACACCTAAAACGCGTATTTCCGTAAAAATCTCCAGGTCGAATTTTTTTTTTTTCGCGAAAACAATACTTTCTCGATACTTCGTATGAGAAAGTAAAAATCTATGTAAGCAGCCATTACAATCTCACTCTGTGACGTTGTACAAAAGATGGCAGCACTGCCAACCAACAGATTAAAACACTAGAGCCTGTCGGGCATTCCCCAGTGTCCGGCGTTACCCCGATTTCCCTACGTTGGAATTATTTATTTAAATTTTTTCCGAACAAATGTTAACACCATTTATTGCATTAACATAGTTAACTAATGCTTTTATGGAACATAATGTGTGAAAATCTTCGATTAAAAATTTGAAAATTGGTTAATTTAAGTGAAAGTTACGTTGGTATGTGTTTCGGTAATTGAGGGAGTCGTGGCGTAGTGGTGCGGGCGCTGGCCTGCTACGCTTAGCAAACTCGGTGCGAACCGGGTTGCCCGGCTCCCCATTTGCGTGTTTAGAGGAGAACACGCAAATCAGCGCCCCGTCCTTCGGAAGGGACGTAAAGCCGTTGGTCCCCTTGGTGTTTCTCGTTAAGAGTAGGCTAATGCCGGCACCGGGTTTCACTCCTCCCTTGCTTTGTGATTTAGACTGAGAAGCCTTCTAGCGCTGGAGTCGTTTGAAGTCACAAGGTCCCCCCAATTGGATTGGATGTGTTTCGGTTAATCTGACGGTTTAGGGGTACCAAAATGGACGTAATGGTTTCCATGGTGATTGTAACCTTAGCGATCTTTCAATCGACGGATATATTTTCTCGCAAATTAACGCATTTCGGATACTTTTAATTTTCTGACGATATTCGATTCTGCAGTTATAATTTTTTACGGTCGAAAAGTAATTTCCGCGAAAATTACGCGTCAAATATCTCTAGAATTTACGTAATCGGCTGATTTTCGAAAATTCTGTGTCCATGGAGATAAACGAACTTGAGAGTTATGCATTTCCGTGCGTTTTAAAATAGGAATCTGTCTAATGACGCCCTTCTATGAATGAATAATCCGTATCATAAGCTTTTTCGATATGGATTGTTTAGCTCAGTAACAGAATCTACTTTGTCCTTCGAGATTATCGCAATATTCCGATTTTCTCGGAAAATATTAAACGGATTCCGATGAAACCTCGTATTTACAGTAGGAACTGCACGACAAAGACGTGACGTTAAAATGAATAACTTCGGAAAAAAATTGAACGTAGTTTGTTGTTGTATTCACGAAATGGCCATTTTCTCCGTGTATTTTCCGTGGATTTCAATATAATCTCGTAATTTGAGTGTAAATTAAACGTGAAAGACGTACCGTTAAAAAGAACGAAATCTAAAAACAATTGAACGTAGTTTATTCCTGCATATTTTTACAAAATGGCCGTTTTATCCATAAGTATTCCGTTGATTCGAGTGAAATCTTATAATCTGGGCGTAAATTACAGGAGAAAGATGATATATTAAAACGAACTAAATCAAGAAAAAATTGGGTGTAGTTTATTACAGTAAATTTTCACAAAATTGCCATTTATTCCTTAAATATTCCATAGATTGCAACGAAATCCCGTAATTAGAGTTTAAATCACGCGACTGGAATTTACTGTTAAAATGAACAAAATCGGAAAATTACTGAACGTAGTTTATTCCTGCAGATTATCACAACAAGGTCATTTTCTCCATAGATATTCAATTAAATCCAATGAAATCTCGTAATTGGGGTGTAAACATCAGGACAAGTAAACATTGTTAAAATGAACTGAATCGGAAGAATATTTAACGTAGTTTATTCCTTCGGATTTTTACAAAATGGCCATTTCTCCATAAATATTTCACGGATTCCAATGAAATCTTTTATCTAATGGGAAAATTGAAATATATAAAATTTCAGTTTATATATGAACGAAGGTCGAAAAACAAATGAAGCTTATACTTGTAGATATTTCAGAGAACGTCGATTAATTGAGAAATTAACGCATGGATTTCCATTAAAATTCGTCGAGTTATAGAAAAGCATGCGTTAAATATTAATACGTAAGGTACATTTCTCAAAACCTTATAATAAAGCGCATGGCGACGTTGTAACGTGAAATTGATCCGTCTCCTAGCGATTTTCCG
The DNA here is from genome assembly GCA_036926305.1 of Uropetala carovei. Taxonomy (NCBI): domain Eukaryota; kingdom Metazoa; phylum Arthropoda; class Insecta; order Odonata; family Petaluridae; genus Uropetala; species Uropetala carovei. Next base: position 72,508 of record JAXCHB010000364.1, read on the forward strand.
TCGCTAACGTAAGCAGCGTTGTCGCCTAGACAGGTTTATGTAATCCCAAATGATTTTAATGAACGCCGGAGAAGAAAATCCGGAACTCGGAGACGCGGTAAGCTTCGCGTTTTTCCGGCGGCGCCCAGGACAACCGGGCGGAGGAGGAACGCTTCGTGTGAGGGTGGATCCGTCTCTTAGCGACCGGGAACTTGGCAACTCCCGGTAGAGAGAGAGAGTCAAATGGAGTCCGCGTTTCTCCTTTTCAACCGATACAATTCGGTGTTATTCGATTATTTCGAATTCGAATTTTCTTCGTTTATTGAGACCTGACAACCCTCCCCCCCCCCTACTTTGCTGTTTCTTCGTTCCTATCGTGTATACCTATTCGTTTTAGATCATTTTAACGGGAATACGTTTTGAATATGAGTTTAATATATATTTAAAAAGGGATGTTTGGTTTTTGATAAAAATTAAGAAAATTAGTTGAATAACTCGACAGAAAATAAACTTCTAGGGCTGTAATTCTCTGAGATTAAAAATGGCTGAGCTACAGAGCGTTAAAGAGAGAGAGACAAACAGAAATAGGATTTTAGTAATATATAGATAAAAAATACAAATGACACGAATACTGCGTTCGGTTTATTTGCATTAAATTAATATCTTCGGTCATTTCAAACAAGTTTTAATCTTATTTTGGAACTTTAAGCATTTATTTAAGTGCATATGCACAGAAATTACTGGTAACCATGGAATATTATCATTGAAACGTTGAAAAATTTAACAAAACTCGGGTATAAATACAAAATACGGGCGAATTCGAACGAAATTGGGTATTCGACGGTAAGGATAAGAATCCTTATTCATTTCGGCGTGTTTCGGCCCAAATTTCACGTCGATAGCTTAATTTTAAGATATTTTAAAGAGTAAAAGAGTTGAAAGCCTTCAAACCAAAAAGATATTCATCCTCTGGAGTCGAACCCGTGACCTTTTCCGGAATTTTTTCAGTCATTAACGTAGAGATTCCTCAACGCTGAAATCCTGTCAAGTTTCAGGCTTCTAAGTTTATTTGTAATCGAGTTATTCACGGAATTAGATCGTCACGCATCATGGTGATGACCATTACGATTTCATAATATAGAGAGATGTCTTTAGAACGCGTATTGACAATTTTCACCATAATACGCGTGTATGTCTGTTATAGTAATGTTTGTCTGTGATTTACCTCGAAAAATAGCAATCATATCAGCGCAAAACTATGTATTTTAGACTTTTATCAGTAATTCTGAATCGGAGAATGTTTTGGTTGAAATTGGTGAACTGAAAGTAAATGTTTTTCTCGTAGTTTTTAATTTTTTAAAAAATATCTCGTTTGAAACTCGGTCTATATAAATATTTATTATTATTGCAATAAATATGCCTTAATTACGTACTTTTTACAAGATTTCGTGATGGATTTATCAGCGAATTTTAGTTTGAGTAGTTATTCCGAAGGATAATCTTGTGAAAATTGGGGAAAAACTCCGCGGGGTAATTGTTCATAGAGATTGCGAGCAAGGTTTATCTCTTAGCGACCTGTACTTAGTTAACCGTGGAAAAACATCCTCCAATTGTTGAGTTAACCATGGTTACAAATGCTTGAGTATTTATATCCGTCTGTCGAAGTTGGTATGAATTTCATAACGCGAACAAATTGATAAATTTTCAAGAAATGGACGAATTAATCAAATTATTTAAACGAAATTAATAAATTTTAAATGGATTTGATTTTGCACCAACTTCTCAGTAATGTTTTCGTGTTTTTTTTTTTGCTTTCAAATTCGTTATGACGTTGTTTACACTTACAAATGCGTCCAAAACTCCAACATTTGTGAAGGTAAATCTCATTCTGTAGCTCAGTTTTTTGAACCCTGAATGATGTTGTCACGACAACGGTAACTATGGCATCACTGAGCGGCGTAACTTTAGGAGAAAAATCAAAGTATCTCTCAAAATGTCGGTTGTATGAAAAAATGTTTCCAACGAAAGTTTTAGAAAATTACGTTGTCTACAATTTTTGTAATGACATGTGTTAACAAAAGTGGAGTTTTGAAGGAGATAATCGCTAAAAACTGAAAAACCGCAAGAGAAAACCTCAACTTCCGTTCTAGCGGTTACAACCAAACTCTCTTAAAATATTTACTTGTCGATTAAAAGCTTAAATCTAAATTTTTGTTCCGATATGATGATTCAATCAGCGAAAGTGCGAGAAAGTGTTAATATAATCCACCAGTTCCGTGCGTCTTCATGTATGTTTGTACACGTTTCATCCCAATGACGGATACAGTACTTTAAACGAAAAAACGGGCGCGAAAAAGGAGAGTACGTTTTGTTATTTATTACTCTAAAAAAAAAAAGAAAGTTTTGTGTCGGTTAACCTAGTCTCGCGCAAAAGGGGGCGTAACCGATGAAAGTGTGTGTGAGAGGGAGGGAGGGGGAAAATTTAGCAGTTTCACCCCTGAAAAAGTAACTTTGAAATTTACGAAGTTGTAAACTCAGCAGAGAGAGGGAAGAACAACTCGTATGAACAAAGTGTCTGCCGAGTTTCGGGTGGCCGCCACTAAAAAAAGTCTTTATGAAGCAAAGTTTAGTTTTGGGGGAAGGGGTAGACGAGGGGGGGAAGGGGGGGAAACAGTTTAAATTTTCAAGGACGAATCATAAACCGAAAGTTTTAATTTACGCGTTTTGAGTCGAGTTTTTGAAACCGTGATTTGTTTTGGTTTGGTTCCGCTTAGTTTACGCTTTGGTTCTGCTTAGTCAAGCTTTGTATCGCTTAGTCCAGCTTTGTATTTAGCTAATCATTGCTTTGGCTTGCTTGTTTAGATTAAAAAACCTGATTTCTTCCCTTGGTTCCGCTTTGTGTAGCTTAGTCGCGATTTTTGTCGCTTAGCCAAGCTTTGTTGAGCTACTTATTGCTGTGTGTCGCTCGGTTACGCTTTGTGTTGCTTAGTTATTGCTTAGTGTCGCTTGGTTACGCCTTGTGTTGCTTGGTTATGCTTTGTGTCGCTTAGTTATTACTATGTCGAGCTTAGTCATTGCTTTGTGTCTCCAAGTTACGCTTTATATCCTCAGTTATTGCTTTGTTGAGCTTATTCAAGCTTTGTGTCGCTCAGTTATTGCTTTGTGTCGCTTAGTCTTTGCTTTGTGTCGCTTGATTACGCTTTGTGTTGCTTAGCCAAGCTTTGTGTCGCTTAGTCCAGCTTTGTATTTAGTTAATCATTGCTTTGGCTTGCTTGTTTAGATTAAAAAACCTGATTTCTTACCTTGGTTCCGCTTTGTGTAGCTTAGTCGCGATTTTGGTCGCTTAGCCAAGCTTTGTTGAGCTACTTATTGCTGTGTGTCGCTCGGTTACGCTTTGTGTCGCTTAGTTATTGCTTAGTGTCGCTTGGTTATGCTTTGTGTTGCTTAGCCAAGCTTTGTGTCGCTTATTCAAGCTTTGTGTTGCTTGGTGATGCTTTGTGTCGCTTAGTTATTATAGTGTTGAGCTTAGCCATTGCTTTGTGTCGCCAAGTTACGCTTTATATCCTCAGTTATTGCTTTGTTGAGCTTATTCAAGCTTTATGTCGCTTAGTCGTTGCTTTGTGTCGCTTTGTTACGCTTTGTGTTGCTTAGTCAAGCTTTGTGTCGCTTATTCGAGCTTTGTGTTGCTTGGTTATGCTTTGTGTCGCTTAGTTATTACTATGTTGAGCTTAGTAATTGCTTTGTGTCTCCAAGTTACGCTTTATATCCTCAGTTATTGCTTTGTTGAGCTTATTCAAGCTTTATGTCGCTCAGTTATTGCTTTGTGTCGCTTGATTACGCTTTGTGTTGCTTAGTCAAGGTTTGTGTCGCTTATTCAGACTTTGTGTTGCTTGGTTATGCTTTGTGTAGCTTAATTATTGCTTTGTTGAGCTTATTCATGCTTTATGTCCCTCAGTTATTGCTTTGTGTCGTTTAGTCATTGCTTTGTGTCGCTTGGTTACGCTTTGTGTTGCTTAGTCAAGGTTTGTGTCGCTTATTCAAGCTTTGTGTTGCTTGGTTATGCTTTGTGTCGCTTAGTTATTACTATGTTGAGCTTAGTCATTGCTTTGTGTCTCCAAGTTACGCTTTATATCCTCAAGTTATTGCTTTGTTGAGCCTATTCAAGCTTTATATCGCTCAGTTATTGCTTTGTGTCGCTTAGTCATTGCTTTGTGACGCTTGGTTACGCTTTGTGTTGCTTAGCCAAGCTTTGTTTCGCTTATTCAAGCTTTGTGCTGCTTGATTATGCTTTGTGTCGCTTAGTTATTACTATGTTGAGCTTAGTCATTGCTTTGTGTCGCCAAGTTACGCTTTATATCCTTAGTTATTGCTCTGTTGAGCCTATTCAAGCTTTATATCGCTCAGTTATTGCTTTGTGTCGCTTAGTTATTGCTTTGTGCCGCCTACTTTATCTTAGCTTTGTTTCTCTTAAGTTTGTACATCTTTGTCTCGCTGACTTTAGCTTATATTTCGGTAGTTGATCTTAGCTTCGGGTTTGTTACGCTTAGCTCCGCTTTGTTCAGCTTGGATTCGCTTTTTTCCGCTTATCTCAGCTTTCTTTTTCTGATTCCTTCGCTAAGGATTGCAATATCTGTCTTTGATTTTGCTTTGTTCGTCTTTGCTTCGCTGAATTTAACTTGAATTTCTTTAGCTCAGCTTAAATTCGCTGTGTCCTGCTTTTGGTTAGCTGTGCTTTGCTATGTCTCGCTTAGACTTTGCTTGTTCGGCTTAGCTTCGCTTTGTTCAGCTTAGTTTTGCATTGTTCAGCTTAGCACCGCCTTTTCCAGCTTAGTTTTGCTTATATCCGCTTAGCTTCGCTTTATTCAGCTTAGTTTCGCTTTGTTCAGCTTAGTTTTGCATTGCTCAGCTTAGCACCGCTTTTTCCAGCTTAGTTTTGCTTATATCCGCTTAGTTAAGCTGAGCATTGCTTAGTTTTATCATCGAAAATGTTTTCTTCGTGCTAAACGTTTACGAAAATTGCTGTTTTAAACAAATTAATGAAGTTTTAATATAGTTTCTGCGCCTGTAAGCCAATGAAAACCGTTAAAATTCAACGCATTTTCAAAAATTCCGCAGATAAATCCATTTCGACGCCATGTTTGATCTCCCGTAACCATAGAAACGATTTAAAAACTAATCCTTCCACAATAATAAATGACTTTGTCTCTATTTTTCCTCCATGTCTTCGTTTCCACGACGACCCTGCAGCCTAGGTGAAGAGGTCAGGAGACTCCGCCTCGATCCCAAGGTCCTCCTCGCTTACCAGATCTACCATCAGACATGGAATCCAGTTCTATGGGCCTGACATCTTGAAGGTGAGTCTCGCGATGAGCGAGATTATTTCGAATTTCACTTGTTTCTCTCTCACTGTGTTACCTAGCGACCGATCAAAAAAATTGTCTTGGTTACCGATCTGAAAAGTATATCCTTGGGGATGAAGTGCGTGTGTGTTTTTTTCAGCGAATATTCGGTAAAATCTAAACGAATCAGGTGTTTATGTGAATTAATAGGTAGAAAAATCAAGATGGATTAGATTATAGGCCATTAGACTCAAATTTGCGAGTTTTATATGGCATATAATAAATTTTATGTAATCCATAAATCTTAAGAATTTTAACCTGTAAGAATATTCAAAATGGGGTCGAATCTTTAATAAAGCATACTTACCTTATAATTACAGCAAATGCCCCATATATATTGCTGTGCGGTACGTGTGTGTCATTTACGAACCAAAGAAGCATTTGTCACTTTCTGGGGAAATGTTGGCGTCCTAGAAAAACTTGTATAGATTAGACGTTTTATTCACAACCACAAACTGATGTCGAGTGAATTCTATGGAGAGTATTATAAATGTGCGTTAGTAAGCATTACAGATGTGTAATATAAAGGTTTTACTTACTAAAAGGTAAGATTCCAGCATACACACGATGAATCGTCGTTATAAACGCTTCCAATACGCGGTCAACAGAATTAATTATCCTTAACTATGTGCTATACATCATTAATATCGATGATTAAATAACAGTTCGAAGCGAATAACGCTATACTTTCACTTATTTGAAGGTTTAATTGGCATTAATTGAATCGGAGGCAACAATTACGGTCGCCTTGACAACGTCCGGAAAGAGTACGAAATATCCGTAAAATCTCGAAAACAATTGCGTATTTCTGAATGATTCGACCGGGTAACATGTAAACATTGCAAGAATAAGATAGTATGGAGTTTTAGCCGTCGAATAAAGCAAAAACGAAGAAAATCGGTCCATATTTACGTATTTTAACGAACGAAAGAAAAAAACCTTGCACTTTGAAAAATCGAAAATTCCGTGTAAACTTATGGGAAAATAAAATTGTCTCCTGGAATCGAACCAGGGTCGATTTTGGAAATCCCAGGTACCCTATGTTACTCGTAGAGTCATATGAAGTAAATTTTCAAAGTTTGGTCCCGATAGCTCAAAGGGCGTGGGAATGTATAAGGAACATACGGACAGACATTCAATTTTATTATACAAGATTTGATCATTTTGAGGCGTTTATTTATAAAACTAACCTCCGAAATATTAAAGGAAGCTCTGAACAATTGCAATGGAGTACATTATATTATACCTGTTACATAAGGGAAGTACCGTTTCAAAGTACTTTTCTCCCTCATAAACAATCCATTTTTTACTATTTAATAAAGTATTAAATGCACACGTAAGGAAATTAGACATTTTTTTATTTAGAGTTTGTTTACGTTAGCAACCGATGATGAAGTAACCGCGCAAAAAACGAGTTCTACTTTGAAATAAGACATTCTTTTTCGATTTTATGGATAACGGCTACTCCTATGATAAAAACGTATAGATAAAGAAATACTCCAATTTAATAGCTCTATAACTTTTATTTGAAAAATATTTTTATATGATTAATATTTTAGGAGATATGACGAAAATTTAATTTTTGTCACTAGTAAAGTGGTACCCCTGATTGGTCTACGTGATTAATTTATGAGTTTGTCTTATTTTCTTTGATCGAAAGTCCTTAATATCAGATTTCCTGAAAATCCGTTCTGTTTTCCATTTCTTCAGAATGCAAGATGAGTTTCTTCAGTTCATCAAAATACCCAAATATCGACCGATTTCCTTCGTTTTCACTTTATTCGACGGTTAAAACTTTAGACTATCTTATTCATGCGAAGTTTGGATGTTACAAGGTCGAATCTTTCCGAAACAGGCGATTTATTTCGAAACTTTGTGGATTTTTCGTGCTCTTTGCGGGCGTTGCCAAGGAGACCATAATTGCTGCCATAGATTCAATTAGTGCCAATATTAAACCTTCAAATAAGACGAAATAAAAGCGTTGTTCGCTTCGCATTTTTTTTTATAAGCATCGAAATCTTCCTCAGTCTTCACACATAGCAGCGTAAATAGGTACTGATAAAATTATCATTCAGGACAGACACGTTTATTCCAATTAAAAAGAAACATTTATTCAAAAAAAATCTGATGTGGCCAACACATGACTTTCTCCATATTTGAGGCATGTATATTTAAATTATTATGAATAGCATTATAAGGCTAAATTATTATTTCGTGACAAAAAATTAAATTTCGTCATATCTTGTCAAGTATTGCTCATATCAAAATATTTTTCAAATAAAAGTTGTAGAACTGGTAAAGAAGAGTATTTCCTTTCCTATACATTTTTATCGTAGGAGTAGCCGTTATCGATAAAATCAAACAAGAAAGTCTTATATCGAGTTGAACTTGGAAAATTTCTTGCATGGTTACTTCATTGTTGCTAACATAAACAATCTCCCGAACAAAAGTTTAATTTCCTTACGTGCGCATGTAATATTATTAAATAGGAAGAAAATGGATTATTTATGATGAAGAAAAGGACTTTAAAACGCTATTTCCCTTACGTACAGGTATATAATTGCTTTCTAACACTTCATTGCACGAAACGCGCCCATTTGTGATACGTTGTACACTTTCCTAACTTGCTAATAACAAATTAATAAAATTAATTGAATAACTCGATAAAAAATAAACTTTGGGGACTGAAATTCCCGGGAGATTAGAAATGGCTGAGGTATACACCGTTAATATAGTTTACGGTAATAAGGGAGACTGTATTCTTTTACGACACGAAATAACAACTTTGCCTCATAATGCTATTCGTAATAATTTAAATATCTATACCCCAAATATGGAGAAAGTCATGTGTTGGCCACACATCAGATTTTTTGAAATTTTTTTCGGTGCCGTGAAGTGTTCTGAAGGGTACCGCAAAAAATGTATTGTTTTCCCATTTTTAGCCTAATTTAGCATCGTCGGCTTTCAAAAATCTAAACCAGAGTTAAGTCGAGCTTCATTTCGTCGCAAAGGCTCTTCGAAAAAGGTTGGGAAACACAGCATTGACGTAATGAATCATCAACACTGAAATCCTGTTAAGTTTAAGGCTTCTAAGTTTATTTGTAATCGAGTTATTCACATAATTAGAGCGTCACGCATCATCATATCATCATGGTGACCATTACGGTTTCATAATATAGAGAGATGTTTGCTTTAGATCGCGTTTTGACAATTTTCTCCATAATATGCGTGTATGTCTGTTATAGTCATGTTTGTCTGTTATATAACTCGATAAATAACAACAATATCAGCACAAAACTATGTATTTTAGACTTTTATCAGTAATTCTGAATCGGAGAATGTTTTGGTTGAAATTGGCGAGCTGAAAGTAAATGTTTTTCTCGTATTTTTTAAGTTTTTAAACAATATCTCCTTTGAAACTCGGTCTGTATAAATATTTATTATTATTGCAATAAATGTGCCTTAATCAGGTAGTTTTTTTAGGTTTCGTGATGGATTTATCAGCGAATTTTAGTTTGAATAACATTATAAACAGTTATTTCTAAGGATAATCTTGTGAAAATTAGGAAAAAACTCCGCGGGGTAATTGTTCATAGAGATTGCGAGCAAGGTTTATCTCTTAGCGACCTGTACTTAGTTAACCGCGGGAAGACATCCCCCAATTGTTGAGTTAACCATGGTTTTTCTTCAAGGTCGACGACAACTTGTATCTGACTGACGCACGAATGTATAAATTCGTGTTATTTTTTTCGGAAAAATTAATATTTGGAATTAATAGGATCGGGAGAATTAAAATTGGAGAAAAAAGATATTTATTCGTGAAAGCTACCGAAAGGTTATTTTATTAGTAGGGTATTGGAATAGTCCCGTGAGAGGGGGGTGGATGGCAGGGGATGTCGAGATGGGAATTTTTTAGAATACGTAAAAAAAGAGGGGGGGAAGATGATTTGTAAGGAGGAGGAAGAAATAAATGAAAAGGCAGAGAGAAAAAGATAGAGGGAAAAAAACGGAGGACATCTTCCATCCGAAAAAGGAAAAAGAAAAGTTAATATGATATTCAGGTCACATTCGGAAGGGGTCGGAAAAAAAATGAATCAACCTGATATTTCATCTAATACGTCACTTCCGGTGGCCTCCCTTATATCTCTCCCTCCCTCTCTCTCTCCCTCTCTCTCTCGCTTTCTTTTATATAGAAAAATTGAATAAGTTTAAGGTGAAAATGGATTTGAAATCGATTCTGAATTGACTGAAGGAATGCGTTCAATAAGACATTTGCATCCGTGTCTCTTTTTTTTTTAACTTTTTCTCATATGCGAAGTATGTCGAGAAAGTATATTGTTTTCGCGAAAAAATTAGACCTGGAGATATTTACGGAAATACACGTTTAAGGTGTCGCTGAATCCGAGAAAGTGGTTTTCGCAATGCCGTCTCTGTCTGTCTGTCCGTCCGTCCGTCTGTCTGTTACTGGTGCTGGAGCCTAGACGGTAGAGCGAAAATGAATGAAATCTCGTACTTGGGCATTTTATCATACTGAGCAGAGTATACATAGAAATGGTTGACATTGCTCAATAATTAATAGTAGTTTATTCTGCGCATTTTTACAAACAATCCGATTTTCTCGATAACGGTTGTATCGATTTTGATCAAATTTCGTAAAGTTACTTGAGTTTACGTCTTCAATAATACTGTATAGTTCACATTTCTCAATGAATGAATATAAGGCTAGTTTATTCTAGGCAACTATAACAACAATTAGATTTTCTCAAAAACGGCTGTAACGATTTTGATCAAATTTCGTACAGATACTTGAGTTTACGTCTTCAATAATACTGTATAGTTCATATTTCTCAAAAAATGAATATAAGGCTAGTTTACTCTAGGCAACTTTAACAACAATTAGATTTTCTCAAAAACGGCTGTAACGATTTTGATCAAATTTCGCACAGTCACTTGAGCTTACGTCTCCAATAATACTATATAGTTCATATTTCTCAAACAATGAATATAAGGCTAGTTTATTCTAGTCAATTTTAACAATATTTCAATTTTCTCAAAAATGGCTTTAACGATTTTTATCAAATTTCGTACAGTCACTTGAGTTTACGTCTTCAATAATACTGTGTAGTTCATAATTCTCAAAAAATGAATATAAGGCTAGTTTATTCTAGGCAACTTTAACAACAATCCGATTTTCTCGAAAACGGCTCTAACGATTTTGATCAAATTTCGTACAGTTACTTGAGTATACATGTACAATAATACTACGTATTTAGTTTTTCTCAATGAATGAATATAAGGCTAGTTTATTCTTGGGCAACTTTAACAAACATTGGATTTTTTCTTTCTCTCACCATCTCTCTCTCTCTTCCTCCCTCTCTCTTACTCTCCCCCCTCTCTCCCCCCCTCCCCCTTTTCGCTCCTCAAGCATTTCACCTGTCATCAAGTCACTCTTTATTTTTCTTATAAAAGAGTGCATCGCGTGCAATACTGGCAGAAATGCAGCCCCCTCGAATATAACCGAAGAGGAATTCCGTAACTTTGGATATAGTACATATATAAACCTCTACACTCCATTTCAGTGATTTTATTATGCTCATGGTGTTTTAACTTTCTCACATCCGAAGTACTATATTGAGAAAGTGTTGTTATCGCGAAAAAATTAGACTTCGAGCTTTTTACGGAAATATACTTTTTAGGTGTCGCCGAATCCGAAAAAGTGGTTTTCTCAATGCCGTCTTTCTGCCTGTTACTGGCGCTGGAGCCTAGACGGTAGAGCAAAAATGAATGAAATCTGGTAGTTAAGCATTTTATCATACTGAGCAGAGTATACATAGAAATGGTTGACATTGCTCAATAATTAAGAGTAGTTTATTCTACGCATTTTTAACAACAATCCGATTTTCTCGAAAACGGTTGCCAAGATTTTGATAAAATTTGGTACTGTTACTTGAGTTTACTTCTTCAATAATAGGAAATACTTTGTACTTCTCAAAAAATGAAAAAAATGCTAGGTTATTCTAAGCAACTTTAACAATAATTTGACTTTCTCGAAAACGGCTTTAACGATTTTTATCAAATTTCCTACAGTTACTTGAGTATACATCTACAATAATACTACGTATTTTATTTTTCTCAATGAATGAATTTAAAGGCTAGTTTATTCTTTTGCAACTTTAACAAAAATCGGATTTTCTAAAAACAGGCCCATACGATTTTCATTTTCTAAAGATAACTAAACGACGCATTAATATATGAGAAAGTTTGCGAAATTTTTACAATTCAAAATCGCCCGCCTTTTTTCAACTTTTATGCGCAAAATTCTCACAAAATTTGTCATTTTCGACGCTGAAATAACTTGACGGCGGAAGTCATGTTGTGTCGTGTAAATCATGTGTTGCTTAGGAACGTAAAATTAACGTGTTTTAAAAAATGGCGTTTAAAATGAAGAGAGAGAGAGAGAGAGGTTGAAGTCGAAAAGGAGAGAGGGAGGGGAGAGGAGGGAGGGAGAAAGCAGGCATTCGTGCAATGAGAGGGGCCGTGCAGTGCTTTTGCGGTGGAACGTTTCAGCATTGGCGGTAACCATGGCTTCGGACGCGTGTGTGCAGCCACAGACACACACACACTCACGTAAGAAGTGTCCGAATCAGTACGAGAAGGGATTTTCGAGAGAGGAATTAAGAGTGTGAGAGAGAGAGAGAGGCCGTACTTGGTACGGAGTTTATTGTAAAAGGGGGTTGATGTATTAGGGGTAGTACTAAAGGGGGGGAGAGATGGGGGGGGGGTAGAGAGAGCGGGAGAGAGGGAGAGAGAGAGGGAAAGAGAGGGAGAGAGAGAGGGAGAGAGAGAGGGAAAGAGAGGGAGAGAGGGAGAGAGAGGGAGGGAGAGAGAGAGGGAGAGAGAGAGGGAGAGAGAGGGAGCGATAGAGAGGGAGAGAATGAGAGGGAGAGAGAGGGAGGGAGAGAGGGAGAGAGAGGGAGTGAGAGGGGGGGAGAGGGGGGGAGAGAGGGGGGGAGAGGGAGGGAGAGAGAGAGGGAGAGAGAGAGGGAGAGAGAGGGAGCGATAGAGAGGGAGAGAATGAGAGGGAGAGAGGGAGGGAGAGAGGGAGAGAGAGGGAGTGAGAGGGGGGGAGAGGGGGGGAGAGAGGGGGGGAGAGGGAGGGAGAGAGAGAGGGAGAGAGAGATAGGGAGGGAGAGATAGAGAGGGAGAGATATAGAGGGAGAGATAGAGAGGGAGAGAGAGAGAGGGAAGGAGAGAGAGAGGGAAGGAGAGAGAGAGGGAAGGAGAGAGAGAGTGGGAGAGATAGAGAGGGAGAGAGAGAGGGAGGGAGGGAGAGAGAGAGGGAGAGAGATAGAGGGGGGAGAGGGGGGAGAGAGGGAGAGAGAGAGAGAGAGAGGGAAGGAGAGAGAGAGGGAAGGAGAGAGAAATTAAAAATTATAAACATTTGAACAAACATTTCGTGGTTTTTGTACTTCTAAATGCGCTGCAATGCTGAAATTTTTTCTAAAGGTAGAATTTACAAAATAACGAAAATGGTATTATAGAAATTCGAAAATTTTCATTTATTCGGCCGTTAAAAATTAATAAATATTAAACAAATTGACTGACGTTTAAGCACTTTTAGTAGAGCCAGGAAGCTGAAAATTTTCATAAATTTAGGGAATTCTGTTCCAGCGGGAAATATCATTGAAAATGACAATATATAGTTTATTATATTGGCTGTTGAAAATTCATAAACTTTAAACAATTAAATTTATATCGATGAAATTTTGCGGAAATGTAAGGTATTCGTAACAGATGATGAAAAGCTACAAAAGTTTTTATAATTATATATTTAAGGGGTTGTTTTTATTCAAATATATTGCCCATTAAGGAAAAAACATTTGCGTTTAAGAATTATTTGTCTGCCATTACTCTTTTTATTAAAGCGATGGGAAATTCTTGCAGGAAGCAAGCACACATTAACTAGTATCCTATATCCTCCTCTTTAATAATAGAATATAGATAATGATATAGGATATATATGAGGATACAAATGTCCAGCCTAAGCTACAATAGATGGAGACCTTAAATTTTTAGAAAAATTGAGATCACCTATCATGGGTTCGACTCCAGAAATTTCGTTTTTTTCCCGTAAGAAATAGCACGTTTTCATTGAGTTTACTTTGTTTTTCGCTGTTTTGACGGAGAACGGTTACTCTGACGACAAAAGGTGATGGGATCTTTTTTGTAGGAAATTTAATTCGCTACAACTTTGTGATTCCAAATTTTCACGTAGGTGCCACCGTTCGCGAGATATTCACGAAAAACCGATTTCGGGCGCCATTTTCCCAATATGGCGGCCGAAGCTTAGGTCGGATCGTTGAGGACTTTTTGTATGCTGAACTAGATGCCAGTCTGAGCATCCCTGCCAAAAATCAGCTTCGTTCGAATTTTTTCCGCTATTTGGTAAAAAAAAGGCTAATTTTCCTGTACTAAAAAGCATTGCGGCATATTTGAAAATTAATTTCGGGCACTTTCCTATAAGTTAGAGAATTGAAACTTGGATGTTTGTTAGATATCCATTAGATCTACGATTATCGCATTGATAAACGTTATCACTTTTGCTGCAAGTCTTCTGTTTCGACTCCAGAAATAAGAAATCATGGAAAAAATTAATTCCTGTGTGTATATGTTAGTGTGGGCGCTCTAACTCAAAAAGTACATGCCATATCGTTACCAAACTTCATATATAACACTTTAGCATGAGCACAAAGAACTGATTAGTTTTTGGACAATAACGGGTAACCGGAAGTCGAGGTTTATTCGAAAGCCGATTCGGTTTTTGCTATATTTCTCCGTTAAAACATCATTATTGCATATACAATTGTATACAAATGTTATAGAGAATGTAATTTCCTACAACTTTCATTTGAAACAATTTTCTATAGCAGTTATTGTTTAGGAATTATTTATAAAAATAATCGGTTTTTTCGGTTTCCGTCAAATATCTCCTTAAAAACGTCGTTATTGTTAATCTTCGTGAGGACCAAAGTTGTAGAGAATAATATTTCTTCCAAGTTTTGTTTGAAACAAATTTTCGTAGAACGATCCAATTCGGAGATATTCAGTTTTTTCGTAATTTCCAGTATACAGCGCCAACACCATGTAACGGTGAATTCTGTAAACATTCAAAATATACCTAATTTACGGCAATAAGGACGACTGTATTCTTTTACGATACGAAATAATAATTTTGCCTCATAATTCTGTTCACAATAATTTAAATAACTATACCCCAAACATGGAGAAATTCATGTGTTGGCCACATCAGATTTTTTTTTTAAATGGGCGTGACCAGAAAGGATCGTGTCTCTCGTAAACCTTTTAAGCTCTCTGGAATCACGCCATTTCGCACGAAACCGCAGTCAAGTCATCATCCGTCAAAAAGCACGCCAAATCACGCACACGATATATTTTTTATTTAAAAAAATTCTTTAATTTTCCATTCATCTGAAAACCCCATTCCGATAGGCAGTATTTTTTTTGATAAAATAAAAAAAACGAACGTCGCGTTTTATTTGTTCATTTGTTATAACCATGGCGACCCTTTAAACGCGAACCTTATTTTCGTCGCGGTGAAATATTTTCAATAAAAATAAGACTAACCTCGTATTTATTTATTCATTCGTTATTTTTGTTGTATCCATGGCGACCCTTTACACGCGAACCTTATTTTCGTCGCGGTGAAATATTTCCGATGGAAACAAAAAAGATGAACATCGTATTTATTTATTCATTCGTTTGTTTTTTTTCTGTTGTAGCCATGGCGACCCTGTATACGCGAACTTTATTTTTCTTGCGGTAGGCCATGTACGGTCTGAATTAATTCCGATTCCGGAATGTCCGTTCGTGTTTCTGGCGATCGTCTTTAGTTTTCTTATAAAGCAAATGAAGCCGTTATCTTTCAATTTAATCGTTAAAATTTAGCGTGAAACACGAGGAAGTTAAAAAAATAATTTAATTTTAAGTAATACGCGGAGATTTCTAAAAGAAATTGCGCGTAATTGTTTAAAATTTGAAATTTTTGACAGCGTCCATTATTAATAAACGCAGAGAAGCTTTTGAAAGTTACTTACGTAGTTTTTAAAAAGAGCCTGATTTTGAGTACTCTACCCC
Organism: Uropetala carovei; assembly: GCA_036926305.1. Taxonomy (NCBI): domain Eukaryota; kingdom Metazoa; phylum Arthropoda; class Insecta; order Odonata; family Petaluridae; genus Uropetala; species Uropetala carovei. The sequence continues at coordinate 88,041 of JAXCHB010000364.1, forward strand.
ACACGAAAATATCACTAAAAACTGTTTATTAATAATATTTCAATTAAAACCGACATGTATTTGGTTGCCATGTAAACAAAGCAAAATCGCGCACACACAAATTGAAAAACGATATTACGTTAAAATTTTCCCATTTAAATGCATTGGAGTCTTAACTACGGCGACAATTAAGAGTTGTCATTGTAGTTTATAATTGATATTACCATGAAACTGATAAAATCACGTATTTTTCTGATTATAAACGCATTTTCACGCTAATTCGATTTATGATTCGTGTTCAGTCTTCAATAAAAATAAACTTTGTTCTTTTCTTCGTAGAACCATCCAAGACTCAAGTTCGTACCGTGTTTATAAGTAATTTTAAAATTCAAATGAAAAATAAGCTGCACTCGTCCCGATGTTATTCAAATGGAGAAAATGAAAAAAAAGAAAATATTTTTTTTAATTAGAAATTTCCATCAGATCGACATAAAAACCTGGCTACACCACCTAACTCTTTCTTCCGGTTAAAATGACACATTCCTCTTGTTTCTGCGCCCTGTAGTTGCTGAGTTATTTATAGAATAATAACATGAATACATCCACTTTGCTTTTATAAATATTTATAGGTTCAATTTATCGTTATTTGCTAATTGCTATTTTTTCCGACATGATTTTTTGAAGTAATCTCCTGAGGGAATCCCAATTTTTATCAAATTTTTGTCTTATCTCTTCCTCTCTCATTTTCTCGCAGTCAATTGTTTTTAAACAAATAAAATAATACGGAATGCATCATTATTGATTAAATTCCTTGTTCGAAAAGCCTTTCATTGCAAATTTTTACTTTCTCCATAAGTAGTAATGGGAAACTATTGTATTCATGAAAAAAATCGACTTCGAGATTTCAACGGAAATACACGTTTTGAGGTCCCTAGAACACGTTTAGACTATTTTCGGAATGATGTGTGTGGGTTATGTTATTGTGGGCGCTCTAATTCAAAAAGTACTTTCCATATCGTTACCAAACTTCATATATAACACTTTAACATGAGCACAAAGAACTGATTAGTTTTTGGACAATAACGGCTGACCGGAAGTCGAGGTTTATTCGAAACTCGATTCGGTTTTTGCGATATTTCTTCGTTAAAACATCATTATTGTATATACAATTCTATACAAAAGTTATAGAGAATGTAATTTCCTACAGTTTTCATTTGAAACAATTTTCTATAGGAGTTATTGTTTATGAATTATTTATAAATAACCGGTTTTTCGTTTCCGTTAAATATCTCTTTAAAAACATCGTTATTGGTAATCTTCGTGAGGACCAAAGTTGTAGAGAATAGTATTTCTTCTAAGTTTTGTTTGAAACTAATTTTCGTAGAACCATCCATTTCGGATATATTTCGCTTTATCTTAATACCAGTATACAGCGCCAACACCATGTAGCGGTGAATTCTGTAAACATTCAAAATACATATACGTAATTTACGGCAACAAGGACGTGTCTTCTTTTACGATAAGAAATAATAATTTTGCCTCGTAATATTATTCATAATAATTTAAATATCTATACCCCAAATATATTTAGAAAGTCATGTGTTGGCCACATCAGATTTTTCTGGATATAGAAAAAACGACATATGATTTAAAAATAAATTGAAACATTTTTTAGTTAATTTATTTCGTTAATAAAATTCCCGAAATTAAAAATATTTTAGAATAATTGGGGATAGTTTATATATATATAAAACTAGCTGAAACGCCCCAATTCGCTCAGGAAAGAGTTTGCTTATAGGTAGCAAATGATTTTCATGTCTTTGTATTTTAAAAGTATTCATAGACTATATTTAAGCATGAATCCATATTTACCCTTTATCATGGCGTTAGCTATTCTTCCTCTGCGGCGGCGCGCCACGACGTGGATTTTCCTTGCATTAATCTTTACGTGTATATCTCCCTTTGAAGAGGACAACAATTAAGAAATTTAGTTTTGTAGCCGCCTGGAAAATGGTCATCTAAACCGATAAATTTTGAGCGATTTAGCATGTCATACGGCAAAACACGAACAGAATTAAAATATTCAGTCTTTCAAGCGTAAAATAAGCCATTTTCCGTGATCGTAAGTTAATATTTAGGTATATTTATATCCACATCAGTGAAGGGCTGCATGGCATTTTGGGGTTTCTCCACACCATTTCCCATGAATTCTTATGGAAATAATATTTTGTTGACCCCATGGGGTATAAGAGACCCCACGGCCTGCAAACCCAGACCAAGTTCTTCCTTTGGTCCATAGGACGGCCCACGAAACTTTTCAATTCGATAGCTTCAACGGTGTAAGAACTTATAAAGAACATACATACACACAAACACACACACACACTAAAATATTTATATGATTTCGATAATTACTTTGCAATTGTAGATGTTCTGTTCGCAATTGCTGTTATGTTGTTCATAATCTTAGACGTTGTTTTCGTAATGGTCGATATTGTATATAATAATTACAATATTGTGTCTGAAAGTGTCGATTTTGTTTACAATTGTTGTTAAATTGGTCGCAATTGTTAATCTCTCATATAGTTTTCCAATTCTGTCTTTCTGTTTGTAACGCTCTTAGAATCTTTCAATATATATATCTCAGCACTGGAAGCAGATAGAGATATGAAATTTGGTGTGTTCTTAGATGACCGCATTAACTACTAGAAAATGTTATTGCTTTTACGTAAAGTGGCCTAGGTTCGAATCCAGAAATCCTTTCGTATCGCCATTTAAAAGAGCACGGAGAAAAACGATTTTGACCTTGCAGACATTTATTATTTTGCTCATTAAAATACCTAAATATTAACTTAGAAACCTCAACCAAAAACTAAAAGACGGACAAAATTTTAATTATTTTAATGCAGAGGTATATTATTGTATATTGCCCATTAAAATTTTAAAAAATACGTAAAATGGGTATTTTTTGTGATTTTAACGCTTAATCTGGCATGTGTTGTAGTGAAACCCGTATTGTTTTGGTATTAATTAATAATCCAGTCAGTATGTTATAATTTTTTATGTGTACAGGTTATTATTCAAGTATTATTTATAATTTCCGATTATGTGCCTGCAATTATTGATGTTTTGTTTACAATTGTCGATTTTTTGTCAATAACTGTGTATATTTTTTATAATTGTCGATATTTCGTTTATAATTGTCGATATTCGCCTTTATTAAATCGCGATTAAAGCACATTTTAGCGTACGTCATTTGATCGCGCTTCCGGAATATTTATTCCTTTGTTTTTTTTATTATTAAGACGTAATTTTTTGACGTAATCATTCCGTTTTCGGCATCTTTTATGGGGAGAATCTTTGACTGTTGGCGTCTCCCCTAAGAAATCCCCCAATTTGTGTCCCTCTCTCTCTCCCTCTCTCCTCTCTCTCTCTCTCTCCTCTCTCATATAAATCTCCCCTCCCGCCTCACTAGCGACGCCACTCGGCACTCGAGAGAACCACTGCCTCTGTCATTTTGCGACGATGTTCGAAACGTGCTCAGAATGCTACTTCTCTCTCTCTCTCTCCCTCTCTATTTTATTATCTCGTTTTTCTCCCTCTCTTTTCCTCTCTTCCTCTCTTCCTCTCTTCAAATTCTCTTCTTTTGTCTCTTTTCCGACACTTCAATATTCCACTCCCCACTTCATTATTTCGGCCATTCTTTCAATGTTTCCCCCAACCCCCTATTTTTTCTCTACCTATATAAACACATATATAGATAAATATGTCTGTCTGTACGCTCGATATCTCCGGAATACTTTCACTTAAAGTAACCAAATTTTCAGGATACACTCGTCTGTATACCTTTCAAAAATGGCACAAATTTGGTTTATCTTCTCCAAATAATAACCAACTTTTCAGATTATTATCTTTTACTTATGTTTTTAAAATGGTGCAAATTTGGTGTACCAAACACATATATAGATAAATATGTCTGTCTGTATGCTCGATATCACCAGAATGCTTTCACTTAAAGTAACCGAATTTTCAGAATATACTCGTCCATTTGTATTGTCAAAATGGCACAAATTTAGTTAATCTTCTCAAAATAATAACCAAATTTTCAGATTATTATCTATTACTTATGTTTTAACCATGGTGAAATTTGATGTACCTTACTCAAATATAAATAGACATATGTCTGTCTGTGCGCTCAATATCTCAATAATATTTTAACTTAAATGAACCACATTTTCTAAATTTCGTTTCTAATTATAAACAAATATAACTGCCTGTATGCTAAATATCTCAAGATTTTTTCAACTAAAAGTAAAAAAATTTCGGTATATGATGGTTTATTTATGTACTAAACATGGTGCAAATTTGGTGTGCCTTACACAAATATAAATAAATACATCTGTTTTTACGCTCAATATCTCCGGAATTCTTGAAGTTAAAGTGACCAAGATTTCAGTATTTAATGTATCTAGGTTACATTGCTGAGGAGTGAAGCGAATTATTTTTCGGCATTTTTGTTTTTTACTTTCTCCATTTATTTTGTATAGAGAAAGTATTGTGATCACGAAAAAAATCGACTTCGAACCCGTGTCGGTTTTTGCGATATTTCTCCGTTAAAACATCATTATTATACTTTCATTTCTATACAAATGTTATAGAGGATGTAATTTCCTACAACTTTCATTTGAAACAATTTTCCATAGCAGTTATTGTTTCGGAATTATTTATAAATAATCGGTTTTTTCGGTTTCCGTCAAATATCTCCTTAAAAACGTCGTTATTGGTAATCTTCGTGAGGACCAAAGTTGTAGAGAATAATATTTCTCCCAAGTTTTGTTTGTAAAAAATTTTCGTAGAACCATCCATTTCGGAGATATTTAACTTATTGTTAATTTTCCAGTATACAGCGCCACCACCATGTAGCAGTGAATTCTGTAAACATATTCAAAATATACGTAATTACGGCAATAATGGCGACTGTATTATTTTACTATACGAAATAATAATTTTGCCTTATAATGCTATTCGTAATAATTTAAATATCTATAACCCAAATATGGAGAAAGTCATGTGTCGGCCACACATCAGATTTTTTTCCTCTTTACCTCATTTTACTAAGAAAAACAACCTTGTCCATTAAAAAAAAAGGTCATTAATAAATACGTTTGTCTGTCTGTACCCCTCTTTCTCTCTATCTCTCCCCTTTCACCTTACGCTTTCACCTTGCACTTTCTCCTTTACTTTCTCCTTCGTCTCCTTAGCAACCGTGCCATTCGCCTCCATCTACGAATTTCTTCATTAATAAAGTAGCGTGTCTGTCTGTTTCCCCCTGCTTCCTCTCTCTCTCTCTCTCTCTCTCTCTCTCTCTCTCTCTCTCTCTCTCTCTCTCTCTCTCTCTCTCTCTCTCTCTCTCTCCTCTCTCTCTCTCTCTCTCTCTCTCTCTCCCTGTCCCTCTCTCCCTGTCCCTCTCTCCCTGTCCCTCTCTCCCTTATATCCTTCTCCCTCCATCACTTGGCAACGAAGGACCTCCCTCCGTCTCTTAGCAATATAATACATGACGACGCACACACACACACACATAGTGGTCTCTCTTTCTCTCTCCAGGAACACGGACGTGCTTATAGATGGGGAAGGTCATAACCTTTTTGAAAGGCAAACATATGTATGTGTATGCCTCTCTCTCTGTTACTCTCTGCCTCTCCTACGTGCCTCTATAAAGAGGGAGAGAGAATATATGGCACAGAGGTCAGACATGACGGAATAAATATATATTTGTATGTACGTGTGTATATATATATATAATATCTGATGTGGCCAGCATTTGACTTTCTCCATATTTAGGGTATAAATGTATAGATATTTAAATTATTATGAATAGCATTATAAGGCAAAATTATCATTTCGTATCTTAAAAGAATATAGTCGTCCTTTTTGCCGTAAATTAGGTATATTTTGAATATGTTTACAGAATTCACAGCTAGATGGTGGTGGCGTGGTATACTGGAAATTTAGGAAAAAGTTAAATATCTCCGAAATGGATGGTTTTACGAAAATTTGTTTCAAACAAAACTTGGAGGAAATATTATTCTCTACAACTTTGGTCGTCACTAAGATTACCTATAACGATGTTTTAAGGAGATATTTGACGGAAACCGAAAAAACTGATTATTTCTAAAAAAACTCCTAAACGATAACTACAACAGAAAATTGTTTCAAATGAAAGTTGTAGGAAATTACATTCTCTATAACATTTGTATAGAAATGTAGATACAATAATGATGTTTTAACGGAGAAATATCGCAAAAACCGAGTCGGGTTTCGAATAAACCTCTACTTCCGGTTATCCGTTATTGTTCAAAAACTAATCAGTTCTTTGTGCTCATGTTAAAGTGTTATATATGAAGTTTGGTATTAATATGGGAAGTACTTTTCGAGTTAGAGCGCCCAGAACGGTATATACACATACAAAGACATACCTAAAATAGTCTAAACGTGTTCTAGGGACCTCAAAACGTGTATTTCCGTTGAAATCTCTAATTCGATTTTTTCGTGATCACAATATTTTCCCTATAGGTACTACGTGTATGGAGTAGGTAAAAATACCTCTACACAGATTTACGTTCTCTTGTGGGACATAAAAAGGGCAAATATCTGTTGTGGCAAACACATGACTTCCTCTCTCTCTTCTTCTCTTTTTCTTCTCTCACTTTTCCTCTCTTTAACTCTCTCTTTCTCTCTCTCTCGCTCTCTCATCATCTCTCCCTCTTCTTCTCTCTCTCTATATTCCACTCTCTTCCTTCCTCTCTTTCTCTCCCTCATCCTCTCTCTTTACCTCTCTATATTCCTCTCTCTTACTCTCTTTCTCTCTCTCTAGCTCTCCCTCTGTCTTCCTCTCACTCTCTCTCTCTCTCTCTCTTTCTCTCTCTGTCTTCCTCTATTTTTCTCTCCCTCTCTCTCCCCCCCCCTCTCACTCTCTCTCTGCCTCTCTTTCTCTCCCTCTCTTTCTCTCCCTCCCCCTCTCTCTCCCTCCCTCTCTCTCCCTCTCCGTCTCTCTTCCTCTCTCTGTCTTCCTCTATTTCTCTCTCCCTCTCTCTCTCCCTCCATCTCTCTCCCTCTCTCTCTCCTTCCCTCTCTCTCCCTCTCTCCCTCTCTCTCTCCTTCCCTCTCTCTCCCTCTCTCCCTCTCCTTCTCTCTCCCACTTATTCCCACACATTCAGTACCAAACACACCCCAATTAAATATTTTTTCGAAATAAAAAAATTAGCAAACCTCACCAATTCTTTCCCCTCTCCCTCTCTCTAAAAAAAACACCAGTCAATTTTCAGCTCGTGGAGAGAGAGAGAGAGAGAGGGAGAGAGCGAAGAAAGAGAGAGATATATAGGAGTCATAATATAATGAAAATAAAAAAAACTCCATTCTCTCTCTCTCTGCAGATCGGGAAGGAAGCATTTCTTCCGGGCACCACTGAATTTTTCATGCCCCCTTAATTAGTCATTCGGACCAAGGGCACTCGTGACGGTTTTTTTTTTGGTTAGGGGGAGAGAGAGGAAGGGAGAGAGAGAGGGAATATGGGAGGGAGAAAGAAAGGAGAGAGAAAAAAATGGATTTTTTTCGGAATTAAAAGCCTAAAAAAAGAAATGTATAGGAACTCAAGATACGAATGTCCAATTGAAAATTCTAACTTTTTCGTCTTTCTTTCTCTCTTTCTCTTATTATTCCTCTCTTTTTCTTCCTCTCTCTCTCTTCGTCTCACCTCTCTCTTCCTCACTCTCTATTCCTCTCTCTCCCTCTCTCGTCTCTCTCTTCCTCTCTCCTCTCTCGTCTCTCTCTTCCTCCCTCTCTCTTCCTCTCTCTCTCTTCCTCTCTCTGTCTTCCTCTCTCTTCCTCTCTCTGTCTACCTCTCTCTTCCTCTCTCCCCTCTTCCTCTCTCTATCTCTCTCTCCCTTCCTCTCTCTCTCCTCTCTCTCCGTCTCTCTCTCCCTTCCTCTCCCTCTTCCTCTCTCTGTCTTCCTGTCTCTTAGCAATATAATACATACATCTCTCTCTCCTTCTCTCTCTCCCTCTCTTCTCTCTCCCTCTCTCTCTCTCCTTCAAGCTTCGATTGTTTTTCCAACGAAAAAATTATACACACTTCAGGAATAAAAAAAAATCATTCTTCCCCCCTGCAGCTTTCTTGCTTTAGGGGAAAATAGTAAAAAAAATATAAAATTTTTCGTGGTAACCCTGAACGCCCTCTTCAAGCCGAAATACGGAACTGCTGATTTCATTATCTCCTCGGTTCTTTTGTTATTTGGTGGTCGACAAAACGTCAGATTTGTGCTGGCGATCGATGTTTCAAAAAGATGTTTAATTAAGGGGAATTATTTTCGGAGAGTGTTGGAGATTTTCGAGTTTTTATTAATGATCAAAATTTAATATATTAGAATAAATGCTACTTACATAGCACGCTAAAATCTCGATACAACGTAACTCGACGGAGCATGAATTTTTACTTTCTCCATACGAAGTAATGGGAAAGTATTCTGATTACGAAAAAAATCGACTTCGTTATTTCAACGGAAATCTCCTTTTCGAGGTCCCAAGAACACGTTTAGACTATTTTCGGAATGATGTCTGTGTGTGTGTGATTGTGGGTGCTCTAACTCAAAAAGTACTTGTCATATCGTTACCAAACTTCAAATATAACACTTTAACATGAGTACAAAGGACTGATTAGTTTTTGGACAATAACGGTTAACCGTAAGTCTAGGTTTATTCGAAACCCGATTCGGTTTTTGCGATATTTCTCCATTAAAACATCATTATTGTATATACAATTCTATACAAACGTTATAGGTAATGTAATTTCCTACAAATTTCATTTGAAACAATTTTCCATAGCAGCTACTGTTTAGGAATTATTTATAAATAATCGGTTTTTCGGTTGCCGTCAAATATCTCCTTAAAAACATCGTTATTGGTAATCTTCGTGAGGACCAAAGTTGTAGAGAATAATATTCCTTCCAAGTTTTGTTTGGAACAAATTTTTCTAGAACCATCCATTTCTGAGATATTTTGCTTTTTTTTAATTTCCAGTAACTGAAAACCTATTCATCAAGTCAGCATGAAATTCTGTATTTATGATTTTCTGTGCATTATTAAGATTTACAAAGATTTTTCTAACAATCGGTCAAACGGAAGTAGCGGTTTGCTCTTGTAAAATGTTTGTTTTTCTCAAATATTTCGTTTAAAACTGAATTTTTGTTAACATACATGTGCGTAAAAGTTGTAGATATTATTTTTTTCTACAACTTTTGTTCGGACTAAATTTTGATATGAGGAATATTTCTGGAGATATTCAATTTTCTTCAAAATTGACGGTTAAGTGGACAGCTCGCGCGCGTGATAGTGAACGCAATTGAATCGCTCAGCGCTGAAGCGTGTAAGTCGAACCAATAATTTAAAAGTATAAACCAATACAAAGAACATTAATGATTAGTTAGTGTCGCCATCTGTTGAGTGAAAAATGAAGTTGTTGCAGACTGAGTAAGAGAAATATATATATATATAGATAGATGAATAATTTTAAAGTATAAACCAATAAAAATCGTTTGTTACTTTAAAAGAAAACTTTTTCCCGAGAGAAGCAGGGCGTTTCAGCTGGTTTAGATGTATAAACAAAGCTGATTAATATGGATTCGTGGCAGGACGCCTTATGAGTAAGCCGCTGTGTTTTTTTTCTGCATAAAAAAAGAGAGTGTATCTTTTTCATATAAGAAAGAAATCCAGAATCATTTCCTTCCACTTTTTCGATCGTAAAAATACCTAAGTGAGCAGTTTAGGATGAGAGAGAGGGAGAGAGAGGGAGAGAGAGAGAGAGAGAGGAAGAGAGGTTATGAGAAAAAAGTGGCTTACTTTAAAAAATATGAAGCGTTTCTTTTTTCTGTGGATATTTTTTACGATATGCCGTAAATCTCAGATGCATCTTTTTGGAATTCATCAGAAGAGCCAACGACCTCGACTCAACAACCCCTCTGACAAACACGCCTTCTATATATATATATATATATATATATATATATATTATATATTTACATAAAAAATATAATAAAAATATATATCTATTTACAACCAAAGAAAAATTATATGAAACAAAACAATACAAAAAAATCTGATGTGGCCAACACATGACTTTCTCCATATTTGGTGTATTGATATTAAAATTATTATGAATAGCATTATGAGGCAAAATTATCATTTCGTATCGTAAATTAGGTATATTTTGAATATGTTTACAGAATTCACCGCTACATGGTGGCGGCGCTGTATACTGGAAAATAAGAAAAAGCAAACCATCTCTGAAATGTTCTAACAAAACCTGGAAGAAATATTATTCTCTACAAATTTGGTACTCACGAATATTACCAGTAATGACGTTTTTAAGGAGATATTTGACGGAAACCGAAAAAACCGATTATTTGTAAATAATTCCTAAACAATAACTGCTATGAAAAATTGTTTCAAATAAAAGTTATAGGAAATTACATTCTCTATAACATTTGTATAGAATTGTATATACAATAATGATGTTTTAACGGAGAAATATCGCAAAAACCGAATCGGGTTTGGAATAAACCTCGATTTCTGTTTAATCCTTATTGTCCAAAAACTAATCAGTTCTTTGTGCTCACGCTATAATGTTATATATGAAGTTTGGTAACGATATGGCAAGTACTTTTTGAGTTAGAGCGCCCACAATCACATACATACACACAGACATCATTCCGAAAGTAGTCTAAACGTGTTCTAGGGACCTCAAAACATGTATTTCCGTTGAAATCTCGAAGTCGATCTTTTTCGTGATCACAACACTTTCCCATTACTACGTATGGAGAAAGTAAAAATCAGAAAATGGAAGAAAGATAGAATAATATCCTGGGGAACAGGAAAAAATATCTATAACAAAAAAAATATACCACATTGCTTGTGCCAGCAAAATATTAATTTTTGTTGTTTAAAATATCTGTTCAGCATGTAAATAATGTTCTTAACAAATTTATAAATAGCTTTATCTGGTTTGTAATCTAACTTTAGTCATGTTTTCGCAAAAGCCATGTTTTGCCAACAGCATCAATACTGGTGGAGAAGTTGATACTTTCGAAACAGTGCTGGACGAGGCCAGGAGCCGCTACCACCCTCTGATCTGATCAGTTCCCCTCTCTCTCCCTCTCTCCCTCCCTCCCCTCCCCTCTCCCCCCTCTCTCCCTCCATTTTTCTCTCCAATCAATTTCCGAATTTCATTTCGCGTTTTTTCCCTCCCTAAAACTAACAGGTGTCGGTTCGGATACGCGCTTATTTAACCTCTCCTGTCAATTTATCCAAACCTTTTGATTCCAATTTCGATTCGCTTTTTTTTTTTTTTAAAAAATTTATTTTATCCGTCACAATCGATTAAGTAAAAAAAAACACGGAAAAACCGACATTCGTAACGTTAAAGTGTGCAACAATCGTTGCTGTTGTCGTGGTTACAGGTATAAGGCCCTCATAATGCGAGTAAATGCTTGGTTTTTGTTTTACGAATTAATTATTTTTTACCAGGAGGTGATTTACGTTACTTTACGTATTAACTCCAGGACCTTACTTTGGTATTATCTTACTTACGTATTATCCCCACGCCATGAAAATATTAACAGAATAACAGCGTATTGTTGGATTTATGACATTTCATTTTCAAAACAACGTAAACAGAAACTGATTGGCCGCTCTCGACATTTACAAACCCAATCACCGGACAACGGGAGGGTTTCTTCGGTTCCGGGCTAGGCGAAGGGCGCGGTAGCGCCCGAAGACGACTACCCATTAAAAAAATTCGAGACTAAGGCTTGCAAATGTCCTCTCCATATTTTACTTTCTCCATACGTAGTAATGGGAAAGTATTGTGTTCATGAAAATAATCGACTTCGAGATTTCAACGGAAATACACGTTTTGAGGTCCCTAGAACACGTTTAGACTATTTTCGGAATGATGTCTGTGTGTGTATGTTATTGTTGGCGCTCTAACTCAAAAAGTACTTACCGTATCGTTACCAAACTTAATATATAACACTTCAAAATGAGCGCAAAGAACTGATTAGTTTTTGAACAATAACGGCTAACCGGAAGTCGAGGTTTATTCGAAACCCGATTCGGTTTTTGCGATATTTCTTCGTTAAAACATCATTATTGTATATACAATCCTATGCAAATGTTACAGAAAATGTAATTTCCTACAACTTTCATTTGAAACAATTTTATATTGTATTTATTGTTTAGGAATTATTTATAAATAACCGGTTTTTTTGGTTTCCGTCAAATATCTCCTTAAAAACATTAAAACATCATTATTGTATATACAATTCTATACAAAAGTTATAGAGAATGTAATTTCCTACAGTTTTCATTTGAAACAATTTTCTATAGGAGTTATAGTTTAGGAGTTATTTATAAATGAGCGGTTTTTCGGTTTCCGTTAAATATCTCCTTAAAAACGTCGTTATTGGTAATCTTCGTAAGGAACAAAGTTGTAGAGAATAATATTTCTCCAAGTTTTGTTTGAAACAAATTTTCGTAGAACCATCCATTTCGGAGATATTTTGCTTTTTCTTAATACCAGTATACAGCGCCAGCACCATGTAGCTGTGAATTCTGTAAACATATTCAAAATATACCTAATTTACGGCAATAAAGAAGACTGTATTCTTTTACGATACGAAATAATAATTTTGCTTCATGATACAATTCATAATCATTTAAATATCTATTCCCCAAATATGTAGAAAGTCATGTATTGGCCACATAAAGATTTTTTTTGAGAGGATATAGCATTGAAAGGATATATTCGGCTCGCTTTGTTTTAATCGGTAGTCTTCTCCGGGCGCTACCGCGCCCTTCGCCTCGCCCGGGACCAAAGAAACCCTCCCCGTAGTCCGGAGACTGGGTTTGTAAATGTCGAGACAGAATAATCAGTTTCTGTTAATGATGTACGTAAGTATGGCATGGGGATAATACGTTAATTGCCTACCTAATCTACAAATGTTTTATTTTTTTATCAAATTGCATATTTTTCTCTTCCAAATTGTACTTTCTGTGTTAGGACCTTTTGGTAGGGCCATTGGGCGGGGCCCCATCCGGACGTAAGCCTCGAACCCAATCTCTTACGATAATATTGTACGAGCATTTCAGTACTAGAATAGGAATCTTCATATTACGGGTAACATTCAAAATTATGACACTAAAAACTCTAAAATTCATTTTTATATAATATTTATGTTACTGTATCGTGATAATAGATGGCACTTTGTGAGCTTTACCTTTCGTTAAATGCTCTAATTAGGTTATTCTAATTTATAACACTGAATACACTTCTTCTTGCTTGATTCTTTCAAGAAAAATAAGCTTTGGAAGATGGTAGTGACTTGATTATTAATTAATAACAAAACAATACAGGATGCATGGCAACCCATGCTAGTTTAAGAGTTAAAATCACAAAAAATACCCACTTTTACGTTTTTTAAAAAATTTATAGATCAAAATACAATAAAATGACCCCTACAGTGAAATAATATAGAATTTATTTCGTCTTTTAATTTTTGTTTGAAGTTTCTAAGTTAATATTTAGGTATTTTAATGAGCGGAAGAAGAATTGTCTGGACGGTCAAAAAGCGTTTTTTCCCGTGCTCTTTTAAATGGTAATACGAACGGATATCTGGAGTCGAACCTGGGACAGTTTATGTAAAAGTAATAACATTTTCTGGTAGTAAATGTGGTCATCTAAGAACACACCAAATTTTATGTCTCTAACTGCTTCCAGTGTGGAGATATATTGAAAGAAGATTCTGGGAGCGTTATAAACAGAAAGACAGAATTGGAAAACTATAAATACGAGAGGTAATGATAGTAATAGATGTCATTATTAAATTTTACAGGGAATCGAAACAAAAATATGTGATTTTCAGTTATGTATAGCAATGATTGATATCGATGTATTGTTAAACTGTTAGAGTCTCTCATGTAGTTTCCTATTCTGTCTTTCTATCTGTGTGTAACTCTCTTAGAATCTGTCTATATCTCAGCACTGGAAGCAGCTAGAGATATGAAATTTGGTGTATTCTTAGACGACCACACTAACTACTAGAAAATGTTATTACTTTTACATAAAGTATCCTAGGTTCGACTCAAGATATCCTTTCTTATCGCCATTTAAAATAGCGCGGAGAAAAACGATTTTGATCCTGCAGACATTTTTTCTTCCGCTCATTAAAATACCTAAATATTAACTTAGAAACTTCAAACAAAAACTAAAACACGGACGAAGTTCTAAATTATTTCTTAGCAACGGTCCATTACTGTATCTTGCCCTTTAAATTTTTAAAAATACGTGTAAAAGTGCGTATTTCTTGCGATTTTAACGCTTAATCAGGCATGAGTTGCCATGCGACCTGTATCGTTTTTTTATTGATTTATAATCAAGTCAGTACGTTATTATTTTTATTGTGTACCCTTAATGTGACGGTCTGTTATTCTAGTAAGTAATATTACGTGTTCTAATTGCGTAATACATCAAAAAAGGCGTCACCGCCGAAACTAACTTTTTCCGCTTCAAAACGTGTGGCAACCTTGCATAAAACAAGGTGTTTTAATCCTTTACTGCAAAAATAGTCGTCACCGCCACAAAACAATACGTTTATTTAGATCCTAAGTGGCGTTAGGTATTTTGTTAGTTGCGTAAAGCAAAAACAGATGTCGTTTCGGAGATTTTTTGGTTCTTTAATTAAAATCTCTATTATAAAGAAAACGTTTGAATTTTGTAGTGGAAAAACGGTTGTCGCTGCTAAAATGTTTAGTATAATCTTGATGTTACGTATTTTTCTGTTTTGTAAAGCAAAAACAAGTGGTCACTGCTAAGATATTTGGTTTTGGTGTGGTTTTGTACACCTCTGCTACTTTAGAATGTTACATTGTGAAGTTTCACGGTAAATCTTCAGATGTGATACGTCCCAAAGTACACCGCAAAGCCAGAATATTGAAAGCTTTATTTACACATGTTACGTAAATACGAAATTTTTTTATATCTGCGCGTATGTTAATAAAAGAATGCCTAATTTTTACTTTCTCCATACGAAGTAATGGGAAAGTATTGTGAACACGAAAAAAACCTACTTCGAGATTTCAACGGAAATACATGTTTTGTGGTCCCTAGAACACGTTTAGACTATTTTCGGAATGATGTCTGTGTGTGTATGTGATTGTGGGCGCTCTAACTCAAAAAATACACGCCATATCCTTACCAAACTTCATATATCTACAAGATCTGTGAAAAACCAGGTAAGTATTCAAAACCAAATTTTACAGGAGAAGGAAAAGAAAGTTTGAGATGAGACGTAAAATCGGGTAATTAAGATAGAAATGTGATTCTCTCAGGAAATGAACCTCATGTATGTCTATTTTGAGGGGAATTAAGTACAATTTGCCACGTCTTATGGTCTGGATAAAATACTTACCTTCCTGTTCTAGCTACGCTAAAATCGTGACACCCGGTTTTTGCCGATTATCATTGACACTAATGATCGAATTACACAGTTTTGAGTGAAGTGGAAAAACATATTTTGCATACATACCACAGATTTTGAACGTGACTAACAATTCTAAATGATCAAAATTTAATCAACATCATGAACATAAATTATTCTCAATCAAGTTTTTTCTTCATAAAGACATTTTTCAACAAGAGATTTTTTAATCACTTTAATGTTTAATTTAGTATCACTGAATGCTATCTGCATCTACTTCTTCCAAGTCTGGATCAATCGAGGGGATGTTGTCCACTTTTAAGCTTCTGTAAAAATCATGAAATACACTGTCAATTAATGGCAGTAAATCTAAGATGTCCTTCTTTTTCTCCTTACTGATTGGTACAGGACTGTCATGAAGTAATGGTAGAGAAGCGGGCAATGATTTCCTACCATGTCTTAGGATGGACATTTCTCGAAACGATTCTTCTTCAGCCAGTGAATTTAAAAAAAAATGCTTCCCGATTCTTTTGTGTATTTCAGCCAGTGAGTTTCCTTCCACAGGAATTTTCTTCCTTCGATGTCAGCTTTCTTCATTTGGAAAGGACCATTCCATTTGATCAGGGTTCTAAAGTCAAAGAAATGCTTACTTTCCATAACAAAAACATTGAATGGTTTCTTACGCCTACAGGATCTCACAAGTTGATACCAGTCATTAGGGTGATTTATTTTCATTCCTGTTCGCTTCTTCTCCCTCTCAATGACCGAATGACCCGTATCACATTCCATGTGTGTGTGACCACTGACCCAGAACTTATGGTGAATTTCTCGAATATGTGCACTGTTTTGTAAAGCATAACAGAACATAGACGCTACAATACTATTTCTGTTCTGTCCTCCACAAGTATCTGAGTAGAATATAATGCATTGAATATGGGCTGGTAACTGGAGAATAAACTGGTAGAGACATGAAGCTATTTGATTGCCTCCTCTGCCAGATACAGTTTCATCCCACATAAAACAGACAGCCTCGCTTGTCTTCAAATTGTGCAAAGTAAGGTTGAAAGTTCACAGTTGCCTTTTGTAAAAAGACACAGATGTTGTCAAGTAGGGAGTTGGTAGGCACTGCTGAAGATCAAAAGCAAAAACTGCCATACTATCATTCCCTTGAGCTAGTTCCTTATCACGTCGTAAGCTTCCTCAGCAGCCTTGTGGTGAGCATCACTTTCCTGAATCACTGTTTCTTTAGCATCTCCTTCCACAATATTTATCTTCATCTTCATAAAGTCACACTTGTGGCAGGTTTCGGTTTCTTGAATGCCAGATCGAGTTCGTGGAAACATCTATTATAAAGGGTTAATGATACAGGATTTGTAGTAGTTTCCTTGTATAAGTCATACATTTTGGAAATGGTTAGGTCAGAAGATAGGAATCGCTTAGTAGTCCTGTTTCGGCAGTAATGGCTCTCGTAGCTTGGGAAGGAGAGAATGTGATTCCTAATATATTGTAGGGCCTCCTCTGATGTTTTGTTTGAAGGAGTAGCCTTCCCTCTACCATCAGATGAAATGACACCAGACTGTGAAATTATCTTTTTCTGGGCCACCCTTTCTATGAAACCTGTCGTCTCACCAAACATTCTTCAGAAGCATTCCCTACATACTGTGACTACGTTCTATTAGAGATAGACACAACGTGTCTCCTATAGATTGTATAAGAAGAACTAATACGACTTTCGGTGAAAGATTCATTCCGATGTCTTGGTTTGTTCTCGAGTTACGCGAAATTACATTTGACATAGGCAAAACACGCGGCAGTCTTTACGGGTGACACACAGAACATTCGTGATTTTAATTCATTGTAAAGTTCAGTTATGGGAATGCATTCATTACGATTTCAAAGTACATATAAAATATATTCACTAGTATACTCAAATAAATTCAGATAAATATTATTTATTTATTTTTTAATTGAGGAAAGACGGTCTTACCGGAAGAATTTAAAGTCCACGAGAATCGCTAAAGCCTACACCGCTACGAATTATTTTACGAGCTTTCTTGGATGCTTTTCATTATTTACAAGTGTCCTTGACTAAGTTTTCGTGAAATACAGGCTTAATAAATACTATGCTTGCAATTTGCAAGCACTCTCTTCTAGTAGTGCACTATGCCTCTTGGGCAATTAAGTCATTCAAAATAACTATGTATAGCATTATACTTACCATTGCGGCTTCAACTGCTTCTCCGGTAACACTATCAGTTTTTTTCTTATTGTTATTGGCGTCAGAATCTGAGGAATCTCCACTGTATGATCGTTTCGCCAAATTGACCAAAATCCGCGCACGACTAAACATAGCTGAACGCTTGCCGTAAAAGAACAGGACTTAAATGACTCGAGAAAAAGTGCCCAGTAGTGGCGATGCGGTAAATATGAGCACATGGGCAATAATTGATAGCATGTAACAGTATCTTCTATCTTCTATACTATCGAAAAAGTTACAAATGTTACATTGTCGTAAGTCTGCCTTCCCATCTTCCGGCGCACCGCGGCGTTGGAAATCAAATAGTAAATCAAAGTATCCAGACTTGCATGGTTTTTCACTAACGCAAATAGAAAACACAAAACAGAGCAAAACGATGCAACTAGAGTTCAACACTTTTTCCTTTGTGAGGTTTCTGTGAATGAAATGGTGTAAGTAGACTTACCAGTAATCGTAAACCAAAATTGATTTACCTCATTATTTCCAGCAGCCGTGGCATGGCATTAAATTGATTTACGACTTCCCCGGTTTTACACAAGATGGAACTGGTCAAGGCCCATCTTTACTCTCAGTAAACTCGTTTTTCATCAAAAGTTGACTTACCCGGTTTTTCACAAATTCTGTAGATATAACACTTTAACATGAGCACAAAGAACTGATTAGTTTTTGGACAATAACGGTTAACCGGAAGTCGAGGTTTATTCAAAACACGATTCGGTTTTTGCGATATTTCTCCGTTAAAACATCATTATTGTATATGCAATCCTACACAACGTTATAGAGAATATAATATCCTACAACTTTCATTTGAAACAATTTTCTATTGTAGTTATTGTTTAGGCGTTATTTATAAATAACCGGTTTTTCGGTTTCCGTCAAATATGTCCTTAAAAACATCGTTATTGGTAATCTTCGTAAGGACCAAAGTTGTAGAGAATAATATTTCTTCCAAGTTTTGTTTGAAACAAATTTTCGTAGAACCATCCATTTCGGAGATATTGTGCTTTATCTTAATACCAGTACAGAGCGCCAACACCATGTAGCGGTGAATTCTGTAAACATATTCAAAATATACGTAATTTACGGCAATAAGGACGACTGTATTCTTTTACAATACGAAATAATAATTTTGCCTTATAATGCTATTCATAATAATTTAAATATCTATAACCCAAATATGGAGAAAGTCATGTGTTGGCCACATCAGATTTTTTCTTTATATCGGCAGTTTTCCTTTATTTTCATTGCGTATTTGATAAACTATTGAGTTTATATGATCAGTGGCTGCTCCTGTGTCTTTTAACTGGTTGGGATAGCAACCAAATTTGGTCATAATTTTGTGTATATCAACCTAAAGTAAAGTTTTAAAAGGTCTCTTGCATGAGAAATTTATGACGCGTTATTTGCATTAAACACATACAAGGAAAAATATTAAACACAGGAATAAATTAACCACCGACATTACATCACAATAAAGGAAGGTTTTAGGGAGGTTTATAAAATTCTGGGAGGGATGAATTTCACTATCCTCACGGTAGGAGCCGCCACTGTAGGTGATCAAATACTGATGGAAAATTACTTTGGATTTACGCCAGTTTAGATTTATTTATTAAAAATGGGCGCGTTTCGTGCAATGCAGTATTAGAAAGAAATTATATACCTGTACGTAAGGGAAATGGCGTTTTAAAGTTCTTATATTCTTAAAAAATAATCCATTTTCTTCCTATTTAATAATATTACATGCACACGTAAGGAAATTAAACGTTTGTTTGCGAGATTGTTTATGTTAGCAACGATGAAGTAACCATGCAAGAAATTTTCCAAGTTCAACTCGAATTAAGACTTTCTTGTTTGATTTTCTCGGTAACGGCTACTCCTACGATAAAAATGTATAGGAAAGAAAATACTCTAATTTATTAATTCTACAACTTTTATTTGAAAAATATTTTGATATGAGCAATACTTTACGAGATATGACGGAAAGTTGATTTTTTGTCACCAGTAAAGTGGTACCCCTGATTGGCGTACGAGATTCATTCTTGCGATTTTCTTATTATATTTGATGGGAAGTCCTTAATATCAAATTTCATGAAAATACGTTCCGTAGAAGCCGAGAACGAACATGCGGACGGACGGACTGACCGACCGACGCGCCCCTAAAAGCAGATGTCGCTGCTAAAAAGTTTTGTCAGATTTTAAATTGACATTACGTATTTTTTTAGTTTTGCGAAACGAAAACAGATGATTTTCAGGCTGAACTTAGATAAAATTATAAAATTTTAACAAAACCAAGGCGTGATTTATCATTTTTGAAATTGAGTTCGTAATAAAATCCGTTTTTTTTTGTTGCTTCGGGAAACAAAATGGCGTCCAAGATATTTAAAAATAAAGAGAGAGAGAGAGAGAGAGAGAGGAATCCCTTTCCTCCTACTCTTCCTCCTCAAGGGAGGAGCTATTTTACTGAATAATAAAAAAAAAGATTTTTTCCTCCCTCTCTGGGAAGAGTGGGAGAGAGTTTGAGGGAGTTCTCTCATTGGCTGAGGAAGACTGACCAATGAGGAGGCTCGGAGAGTTATGGGAGGGCGGAGCCTTGAGGAAAAGTTTCGAGTGAGGGAGAAGGAGAGAGAGTTTTCCTCCTCTCAAAGTATTGACGCTCTCGAAAGGAAGGTCACGTGACCAGCGGCATCGCCCCGTGACGTCACGCCGTTTTCGAGTATGACGAAAATTGAAACTGTGGGGATTTTAAGTTATTTTTCTTCGTAAATATGAAAATAACTATGTTAGACGCGTATATATTTTTAAATAAAATATATATTTCGAAACGAGAAAAAACGAAAGAATCGTAAAAAAATATGAATATTGTTGTGACCGACAATATCTCCATGGCGACCGATATTTAAAAAT
This sequence comes from Uropetala carovei, assembly GCA_036926305.1. Lineage (NCBI taxonomy): Eukaryota > Metazoa > Arthropoda > Insecta > Odonata > Petaluridae > Uropetala > Uropetala carovei. The sequence continues at coordinate 108,708 of JAXCHB010000364.1, forward strand.
GTTTTCGTAAAAAATAAAATTCATAAATTTCATTTATAGATATATCATGAATAATTTATTAATATTAATCCTAGGTATGTGAAATGAACGTAATATTTAGAATTTACCGAACCTGGAAACGTAAAAAAAGCATCACTATAGCAACCGTCAACATCTCAGATGGCGACCGATAATTAAAAATATTTTCGTAAATAAATGAAATTCCTTAATGTCATGTATAGTATATCATAAATAATTTATTAATATTAATCCTAGATAAGTGAAATGAACGTAATATTTAGAATTTACCGAACCTGGAAACGTTAAAAAAAAGCATCACTATAGCAACCGTCAACATCTCAAATGGCGACCGATAATTAAAAATATTTTCGTAAATAAATAAAATTCCTTAATTTCATTTGTAGATATATCATAAATAATTTATCAATATTAATCCTAGATATGTGAAACGAACGTAATATTTAGAATTTACCGAACCTGGAAACGCAAAAAAAACATCGCTATAGCAACCGTCAACATCTCAAATGGCGACCGATAATTAAAAATACTTTCGTAAATAAATGAGATTCCTTAATTTCATGTGTAGTATATCATAAATAATTTATTAATATTAATCCTAGATAAGTGAAATGAACGTAATATTTAGAATTTACCGAACCTGGAAACGTAAAAAAAACATCACTATAGCAACCGTCAACATCTCAAATGGCGACCGATAATTAAAAATATTTTCGTAATTAAATAAAATTCATTAATTTCATGTATAGTATATCATAAATAATTTACTAATATTAATCCTAGATATGTGAAATAAACTTAATATTTAGAATTGACCGAACCTGGAAACGTAAAAAAAAAGCATCGCTATAGCAACCGTCAACATCTCAAATGGCGACCGATAATTAAAAATGTTTTCGTAAATAAATGAGATTCCTTAATTTCATTTATAGATATATCATAAATAATTTATTAATATTAATCCTAGATATGTGAAGCGAACGTATTTACAATTTACCGAACCTGGAAACGTAAAAAAAACATCACTATAGCAACCGTCAACATCTCAAATGGCGACCGATAATTAATTAAAAATATTCGCGTAAATAAATAAAATTCCTTAATTTCATGAATAGCATATCGTAATGATTAATTAATATTAACCGTCGAGATGTGAAATTTCTTTGAATTTAACGCACCTTGGAAACGTAAAAAAAAAAAATTCACCGTGGAAACCGACAATTAAAAACGTTCGTGTAAATAAGTAAAATTTCCTAATTTCACGAGTATTATATCGTAAATATTTTTTTTAAGGCTTCTGAATTAATCTTATTATTTAAAACCTCGGTTAAAATCAATCGCATAACGTTCGTCTCCATTAAAATTAAAAATATTTACTTAAATGCATAGAATACCATAATTTCGTATATATTATACCATAATAATCCATTTTGAAGCTTCTATATTAATATTATCACTTGTTTTTATCCAAGACAGAATCCTAAATCGAATTATCGAAAAAATGCGTTTGTAATCAGAAAAATAGGTGATTTTTATCAGTTTTATGGCAATATCTCATATATATATATATATATATTTACGAAAGTTTGTTTGTTTGTTTGTTTGTTTTTCAACAGATACTTTCTTCACAAAAAGGAAGGCCGTAGGCTACTTTTTCATCCCAAATGTTTCACTTTAATTGTACAAAAATCAAAATAACTTTGCGTGCTAATTTGTTATATAGCCTATAATTTTTTTTTAGAAAGTTTTTTCGCGTTTTTCCCCGGGCAACGCCGGGTGCCGTAGCTACTACCGAATATATAAGCTGCCATGACGACTCTCATTGTCGCCGAAGTTGAGATTCCAGCGCATTTTTATACGTGAAAAATTTTAACGTGATATCGTTTTTCAATTTTGCGCGCGATTCTGCTTTGTTTTTGCATGGCAACCGAATATTTGTTGATTTTAATCGGAATATTAACAATCTACGAAGAATGACACTTTGGGTGTATGTTCCTTGACGTTATGATAGTTTTCAGTCTACTTTAAATAGCAAATCCTTTCTCGCGGAAACCATTCAAGCAATTCATAACGAACTAATCGAAAAAAATAGCATAAAATGTATAGCAACGAGGTAAACAAATTTTATGCCATCAAAATTAGACGAATTTTCTCTATAAACGTTTTATAAAATCGTTACAAACGCTTGTCACATACGTAGTTTCCCGAATAACCACCAGTAACAATTTACGTTTCTATGTATTAAGGTTGACAGGGATAATTTCGATGCTTAAACAAAATTTAGAAACGAATAACGCCATTCTCTTGTCGATTTGAAGGCTTAATTCGAAACATGAGGCAACGCCCGTAAAGAGTACCAAAATCCGCGAATTTTCAAAATAAATTGCTTTGTTTACGAATATTTCGACCGTGTAACATGTAAACATCGCATGGATAAGCTAGTTTAGAGTTTTTTCCGTAGAATTAAGCAAAAACTAAGAAAATCGATCCATATTTTAGTATTTCCATGATCGAAAGAACAAAACTCTTCAAATTGTACTTACGGAGTCGAATCTTGGTACATTTTTTCCGGGATATTTTATATTTCCAAGCCGTTAATCGGGAAACCGGCGGTGGGAATATGAATCTCCGTTCTTTCAGGCGTCAATTGGTCCAAATCCCGAATTCGTGCGACCATTCAAAGTAATTTCAAAATCCGAACGAAAAATAAGCTGAATTCGTTGATGAAATTTGGGTCGAATTGCGTCGTATCACTTTCTCCAGGTTTATGTCGAAGTTTTGAACCAGCCAAGCGATAAAATTCTCCGAAAGTATGGTTTAAAAAAGTCGACTTTTGATTAATCTCGAAAGAAAGTCGAAGAGAAAGTGGAATTTTCCGAAAAAAGTTACTCCGAAAAAAAGTTTCCTTTTGAAATAAAATCCTCCCGGTCGCCAATGGTGACCGTCTCCAGAGTTACAACTACGGACGAGGGACGGTAATCACGCACTAGGTTACCGGGAAATATTTAAAAGGCCCAAAAAGAAAAAAGACAGAAGCTAAGTTACCTGTAGAAAGTTACTCACCAAGTTACCAGAAAGTGGGTAACGAAGTCCGGAACTTGAACTTTAGAAAAGTTACCGGCGAAAGTCATCAAGTTATTCCGGAAGTTTTCTCAAGAAAGGTATCGCGAGTGTATTCCCTGCCTTATTGACGCAAATGTTGATGAAAAGTAGTTAATTTCTCTCAGCTAAAATCAATATCTTTTAAAGCTTCGATTATAAACATCCTTTTCACTTCTAAACTCATTATTTTATGAGAAATGTCGATTTGAAACTTCCTTAGGAATTCTAAAACTCGGCATTAAAAAAAAAATCTTAATTTTTAGGAAATGCGGGCTTCCGTTCTTTCACAAATTAACACCAGAAAAAATCATTTTCCCGTCTTACAGAATGGTTCATTTTGAAGAGGAATAAATCTAGTTTCTTATTATTGTCGTAGAATTTCAGTGTTCATTCTAAGTCGCTCGAAATTACCGTTAAAAATCGCGCATTTTGGGAAAAATTTGACTTTTTGAAATTACGTTGCCTTGACGACCTATGGTATTGTTGTTAAAATTCGAGTTTGTGTTGTTGTCTCGATCCTTATGCACGTAGAAATAATTATTCCATCTTGTGATGTGTGTAAAATATCAATTTTTTGCTTACATGTAATTCTGTACTCAAGAAACTACTTGACGCAGAAACAAGTTGGAGCTAATATTTGCGTTTTCGCCCGGAATGTGTCTAATATATCACAAGTTAAATTATTTTAGTATTTAAACGATAAACTAGATTAATTTCTCTTCAAAACAGTCCAGATCTGAAGGTCGTAGGTCAAATTCTTCCCGTTTAACTTCGTAAAATAACGGAAGCTTGCACACTTCGAAAAATCGCTTTTTACGGGTCATCTTGTGAGAAATTATCCCCTGCGGAATCGAACCCGGTACTTTTTCTGAGATTTGAGAATTTTTCCGGTAGGGAAATTCCACAAGCTACAAACAGTCAAAATTTCACACTCCTAGCTAATGTTAAAGTGACTGAAAAATGTGTTAGAAGTTGAGATTTGAAACACGGCACAGATACAAGATAAGCTATAATGAATGTTGTATGAAACTATGAAAATTATATACATAAATTGGTTTCCTAAAGGATTTTTTGATGAAAATATAGCGGAATATTATATTAATAGCGAGGTTTGCGCGAAAATATACAGCGTAGATTAGAAAAATCATCGCTGATATTTCTAGAATAGGAAAAATTTACAGTGATAAAGTTTTCGTTCTTAATAATATGAAAATTGTACATAAATTATGTTTTTAAAAGCATTTTGAGAAAAATATAGCGGGCATCTGTATCTAAAGCGATGATTGCGCAACATATATATAGCGTCGAATAAGAAAAATTATCGCTAAAATTTCTAGAAAAAAAAATCGAGTTTTCGTGCAGAAAACTAAGAAAATCATACATAAAATGTATTTCCAGAGATCTTTTGAGGAAAATGTATCTGTATTTTATATATCTAAAGCGGTTTATGTGCGAAATATATAGCGGAATATTAGAAAAATTATCGCTAAGATTTCTAGATTATGAAAAATTGCGACGTTAAGTTTTCGCGCTTAAAACCACGAAAATTATGCATAAAATGTATTTCTAAACATTGTTTTGAGAAAAATATTGCTGTATTATATATATGTAGCGATAATTACGTAAAATATTTTTCGGTGATTAGTAAAATTATCTCTGAGATTTCTAGAATAGGAAAAATGAACAGCAGCTAAGTTTCTCTGCTTAAAACTACGGAAATTAGGCATGCATGTTATTTATAAAGGAGTTTATTAGGATAGTATAGCTGGAATGTATATCTATAGCGATAATTACGTAAAATATATCGCTGAGATTAGGAAAATTATCGCTGAAATTTCTAGAATAGGAAAAATGAACAGCGGTTAAGTTTTCGTACTTAAAAATATGAAAATTACACATGAAATGTATTTCTAAAGGAGTTTATGAGGAAAATATAGCAGGATTTTACATGTATAGCGATTTATGCGAAAAATATATAGGGGAAAATTATTAAAATTATCGCAGAAATGTATAGAATATGAATTTATTTTGGTGTATTACTGCAGGAGTATTCTAAAGGAGAAAATGGCGAATGGATTTTTTGAGAGGAGATTTCTGGAGATTTTGAGATGAAATTATAGGAGGTGAGAGCGAGGGAGAGAGAGAGAGGGAGAGGGAGGGAGAGGGAGAGAGAGGTAGAGAGAGGAACGGAGAGAGAGAGGGAGCTGTGAGCGTTGTGGGGTCCAGGCATTGATTTTTACTTCGTTCCTGAAACTTTTGCAAACTTCCCCTTACTGTTCAGAACTCTGGCGGATTCTCTCCTTCCCTCTCTCTCCCTCTCTCTCCCTCTCTCTCCCTCTCTCTCCCTCCCTCTCTCTCTCTCCAGCCCTCTACCTCTGACATTTCGCAATGTGAGGAGGCCAGGAAAACTCCACACACCCACACGTAGAATCTCTCCTTTCCTCTCCCCCTCTCTCCCTTCCTCTCCCTCTCTCTCTCCCTCTCTCTCTCCCTCTCTCTCCCTCTCTCTCCCTCTCTCTCTCCCTCTCTCTCTCTCTCCCTTCCTCTCACCCTCTCTCCGCATCTATCTCGCTCTCTCACCCTCCCTTCCTCTTCCTCCGTCCCTGTCTTCCTCCCTCTCTCCTCCCTCTCCCTCTCTCTCTCCTCCTCCCTCTCTCTCCCTCCCTCTCACCCTCTCTCTGCCTCTCTCTCCCTCTTTCTCTCTCTTTCTCCCTCTCTTTCTCCCTCCCTCTCCCTCCCTCTCTCTCTCCCTCTCTTCCTCCCTTTTTCTCCTTCCCTCTCTCTCTTTCTCCCTCTCTCCCTCCCTCTCCCTCTCTCCCCCTCTCTCTTTCTCCCTCCCTCTACCTCTGACATTTCGCAATGTGAGGAGACCAGGAAAACTCCACACCCCAACACGTACAATCCCTCCTTCCCTCTCTCTCCCTCCCTCTCTCGCCCTCCCTCTCTCTCTCTCTCCCTCCCTTCCTCTCTCTCCCTCCCTTCCTCTCTCTCCCTCCCTCTCTCACTCCCTCTCTCACACTACCTCTGACATTTCTCAATGTGAGGAGACCAGGAAAACTCCACACCCTCAACACGTAGAATCCCTCCTTCCCTCTCTCTCCCTCCCTCTCTCTCCCCCTGTCTCCCTCCCTATCTCCCTCCCACTCCCTATCTCCGCCTACTTCTAGAATACTGGTCTAGAATACGGCTATATATTTCTCCATATATATATATATATTTCTACCTACGTAAAAGGGTAGTCACCTTCCACTAGAGGGCCACTCCTATTGGATACCGCTGTCTCTCCCTCCCTCCCTCTCCCTCCCTCTCTGTCCCTCTCTCTGAGAGCAGACCAAGCCTCCAAGACCAACTTTTCAAACTCTCCTTCCACTCTCTCTCTCTCTCTCTCTCTCTCTCTCTCTCTCTCTCTCTCTCTCTCTCTCTCTCTCTCTCTCTCTCTCTCTCTCTCTCTCTCTCTCTCGAGCTATCTCTCTCTCTTTCTACCGCTCTCTCTCTCTCATATTCCTCTGCTTTCTTCATCTTTTTCCTTCTCTTTCTCCTTATTTTATCACCTTTCTGTCTCTTCTTCTCTTTCTACTTGTCTTTCTCTTATTTTACTCTTTTTTCTCTATTCATATCGATATTTCTCTTTTCCTCTCTCTCTCTCTTCCTCACTCTCGTCTTTTCCTCTCTCTCTTCCTCCCTCTACCTATCTTCTTCTCTCTCCCTTTCTCTTCCCCTTTCTTCCTCTCTCTTTCTCTATCGTGTATCCATCTCTTTCTTCCTCTCTCTATCTTTCTCTGCCTCTCTTTTCTTCTCTTCTTCTGTCTCCCTTTCTCTTCCTCTCTCTCCTCTCTCTTTCTCTCTTCCTATCTCTTCTCTCTTTTTCTCTCTTTTTCTCTCTTCCTCTCTCTTCTCTCTTTTTCTCTCTTCCTCTCTCTTGTTTTATTTTTCTCTCTTCCTCTCTTTATTTTTCTCTCTTCCTCTCTCTTTCTCTCCCTTCTTCTCTTTTTCTCTCTTCTCTCTTTTTCTCTCTTCCTCATTTTTTTCTCTCTTTCTCTCTTTCTCTCCCTTCTTCTCTTTTTCTCTCTTTCTCTCTTCTCTCTTTTTCTCTCTTCCTCCTACTTTTTCTCTCTTCCTCTCTCTTCTTCTCTATTTTTCTCTCTTCCAGCATACAGCGCCAGCACCATGTAGCGGTGAATTTCCTTAACATATTCAAAATATAATTTACGGCAATAAGGACGACTGTATTCTTTTAAGATAGGAAATCATAATTTAAATATCTATACCCCAAATATGGAGAAAGTCGTGTGTTGGCCACACATCAGATTTTTATATCATGGTGTGTCCGGAGAGCTAGATCATTTAAGAAATGTGTCGCCAAAGCAAAAAGCTCGAAAAACACTTTAGGTAGATACCTGAAATTTGGTGCCTTCTTAGATGAGCACATCAACAACTAGAAAATGTAATTACTTTTACATAAAGTGCCCTTAGTTGGACTCCAGATATCCTTTAGTATTTCTATTTAAATGAGCACGAGAAAAAACGATTCTTGCCACTGAGGACAAAAAATTAAATTTTCGTCATATCTCGTAAAGTATTCCTTATATCAAAATATTTTTCGAACAAAAGTTGTAGAACTAATAAATTAGAGTATTTCCTTTCCTATACATTTTTATCGTAGGAGTAGCCGTTATCGATAAAATCAAACAAGAATGTCTTAAATCGAGTTGTACTTAGAAAATTTCCTGAATGTTTACTTCTTCATTGTTGCTAACATAAACAATCTCCCAAACAAACGTTTAATTTCCTTGCGTGTGCATGCAATATTATTAAATAGGAAGAAAATGGATTATTTAGGATGAAGAAAAGAACTTTAAAACGCTATTTCCCTTACGTACAGGTATGTAATTGCTTTCTAATACTCCATTGCACGAAACGTGCCCATTTGTGATACGTTGTGCACTTTCCTAACTTGTTTGTTTTGCTCATTAAAATACCTACATATTAACTTAAGAACTTCAAACAAAAATAACAGACGAAATAAGTTCTAAGTTATTCTATTTTATCGGTATTTTATTGTATCTCGCACCTTAAAGATTGAAAAAATACGTAAATATGCGTATTTTGTGTGATTTTAAGGCTAATCGTGTCAATATGCTATAATTTTTAATGTTTCACGTCATATGAGGGGTTATTAATCTAGTAAAGGAAGAGAATGGCAGAAAGATAGACAGACAGATGGACAGAAAGACAAATGGATAGACTTACTAAAACATTATATATCAGATTTAGGAAGAGAACGGCAGAAAGATAGACAGACAGATGGACAGACAGATGGACAGACAGACAAATGGAGAGACTTACTAAAACATCATATATCAGATTTAGTATTCCTTTGAATAGGTATTTTTAATTTAACAAATTTAAATATTTACTGAGAAATTCGTTCAATATCCCAACTCATCCTAAACTTAGGAAAAACATTTCTTTCGGAGAATTTTAAGCTGCAGGTGTCCGGGAAGCGTATAAGAATATAATTCGATTATGAGGACTGCGAAAATGTTTTCGAAAGTTTTCCTCCTTCTAAAAACGATGATTGAAACGCCCTCTACGCGGGAAGAATTGGGAGGGAAGAGAAACAAGAGAAGGCGGAGTGGCGTTAAAAAAAAAATAGAAGGGAGACACAAGGAAGCGATCGATTGGTCATTTCGGAAATTGATGGGCGGGAGGCGTTGCTCGGCTGTCATCGGTTGGACGCCCTCCCCCCCTCGCTGTTCCTCTCTCTCTCTCTGTTCCTCTCTCTCTTCTACTCTCTCTCTTCTACTCTCTCTCTATCTCTCTTTCTCTCTTCCTCTCTTATTCTCTCTTCCTCTCTCTTTCTATCTCTTCCTCTCTTTCTCTCTGTTCCTCTCTCTTCCTCTGTCTTTCTCTCTTCCTCTCTTATTCTCTCTTCCTCTCTTTATCTCTCTTTCTCTCTCCCTCTCTTATTCTCTCTTCCTCTCTCTTTCTATCTCTTCCTCTCTTTCTCTCTGTTCCTCTCTCTTCCTCTGTCTTTCTCTCTTCCTCTCTTATTCTCTCTTCCTCTCTTTATCTCTCTTTCTCTCTCTCCCTCTCTCTCTCTACCCCTCTCTACCTCTCTTTCATTTCTTTCTCTATCTCTTTCCTTTGTCTCTCTTCCTCATCCTCTCTCTCATCCTCTCTCCGTCTCTCTCTCTTTCTCTCTCTCCCCTCTCTCTCTTTCTCTTTGTTTCCCACTCCCTTTCTCACAATCTCTCTTTCTCTCCGTCTCTCTCTTTCTCTCTCGATCTCTCTTCCTCTCCCTCTCTGTGTTCCTTTATCTCTCTCCCTCTCTTTTTATCTTCCTCTCTCCCCCTCACTCTTCCTCTCCCTCTCTCTCTTACTCTCTCTCTCCCTCTCTCTTTCTCTTACTATCTCTCCCTCTCTCTCTTACTCTCTCTCCCTCTCTCTTTCTCTCTTCCTCTCTCTTCCTCTCTCTCCCTCTCTCTCTTACTGTCTCTCTCCCTCTCTCTTTCTCTCTCCCTCTCTCTTCCTCTCTCTACCTCTCTCTACCTCTCTCTCTACATCTCTCCCTCTCTCTCTTACTCTCTCTCTCTCCCTCTCTCTTTCTCTCTTCCTCTCCCTCCCTCTCTCTTCCTCTCTCTCTCTCCCTCTCTCTCTCTCCCTCTCTCTCCCTCTCTCTCTCTCTCATACTCTCTCCCCCTTTATGTCCCAAATTGTTGCTGTATGCTTTCCTGTATCAGTATTATTGTCCTTTCATATATCTAGGGTTTTCTCAGGTTTTTTTCCACACCCTTTTCCTTCGTGGGTGTTTTCCTGCGTAGTCTTTTTCTAGGTTCTTCCTAGGTATTTCCCACAATTATCTGGTCTTTTCTTCTCTTTTTTTAGAAGTTTCCTGAATATATATATATTCACACTCGGTCATTGTTTTTATTGTAATTATTTTCATCTTGTTTTGACTATTTGAGCATATTGTCATCAATCATCTTCTTTAAATAATAATAATTTTCAGTTTATATCAGTTTTCTGTGTCTTTGCAAATAAGATTGATTAGTGCTACCACCATGGGGCAGTTATTATAAATGCTAGAAGCTTTCAGAAGACGTTCGGGCTATTTGGTTGGTTTATATCGGTTAATTGGTTCTCGAAATAACTCCATGTATTATTACACGATACTACATCTCACTTCACACATTAAATTATAATTTTGTAGTAACGTAATTTCACTTACCTTCCTTTCGGCGAAAACGACGGGAATCATTATATAATAAACACTTATGTATGTTTATGTAACGGTTTCTACGATAAGCAATTAGTTTATTTTTTTGTCGAAAAGGATCTCCAATACAACAATCCATTCAATCGTCAAGGGAACAGTTTACAATGTTGAAATAAATTGATTTGTTTTTGTTCAGATAGCATTCAAAGAAATTAATCTGCTGATTGATTAATAAGTTAGTTTTTAATTTAAATCATTTAAAGAGTTTTATTTACATAACGACGGAGAATATTACTGAGGATTCGAGTAAGCTCTCTTTCTTCGTAAGTACAGAGTACAATTTTAAAACAATCATAACGTTAAGTGCACGAAATTTAATTATTTTCCCTACGTTATATATGTACACATATAATTATTTCCTGGTCTTTGCACACCGACATTTATATGCAGCATTGACGAGAACAAGGTGGGGGAAGAATAACAGAATTCTATAGCCGAAAATAAAAACCAAAGGCATTTACTAAACGACAACAGAATATTCGCTAGAAATGTAATATATGACGAAATATTTCATATGTAAAAGTGTGCTAATAATTATTTTAAATGCAAATATTAATAATCAATCTATCTACAATTATTCCATTGATATTTCAGCGAGGATTACACTAGTAAAAAAATATTGATTAAGCTCAAAACTAAACAAGACTCGAATGATTTAAAAATGTGCTAATTAATCCATCTTTATCAATAAAATTCTAATCGTTAAACATAAACATAAAAAAGCATTTTTTTGCATAATATGTATGCATTAGTGTAATGCATATTTTGTAACTAGGGGTTAAATGGAAGAGAGGGGACCTATTTGACTCAATTTCGCCCCGAAAATAAAGACGTTTATCTATCTAACTATCTATCCATCTTCCTCTCTCTCTCTTCCTCTCTCTCTCACATCCTCTCTCTGCGTCTCCCTCCCTCTCCCTCCCTCTCTCTTTCACCCTGTTTTCCAGTCTTGCACCTGTGACCTCTCTCTCTCTCTAAAAAAATACTATTTTTTTTGTACGAGGATAAAAAGTTTTGCCTCGCAAAAACTCACAATATAAGGCAATACTCTCTCTCACACACACACATACAAACAAACACACACGCGCACACGAACGCCAACACTGAAAACTCTCACCTCTCAATATATCTCCCATTTCATGAGTCTCTATCTTCATCCAGTTCTTCATCTGTCTTTATATCTCTTAATTCTTAAGATATTCTGTCTAAATCCTCTTCCTGTCTGTCTCTCTCTCTTTCTTTCCTCTCTCTTCCTCTCTGCTTCTCTTTTCCATCATTCCATCTCTCTTCATCTCTCTCTTCCTCTATTCCAATCTCTATCTTCCTCATACTTTTCCTACCTCTATATGCTTCTATTAATTACTCTTCTTCAATCTATTCCTCTCAATATTTTTCTCATTCTCTCTATTCTTCATCCTCTATTCTCTTCTCTCTCTTCCACTCCCCCTCTTTATCTCTTAATCTTTCTCTATTCCTATCAATTTTTATCTTTTCCTTTCTCTCCTCCTCTCTCTCTCTTCCCCGCTCTCCTCTCTCCCTATTCATCTCTCTTCCTCTCTCTTTCTCTCTCTTTCTCTCTCTTTCTCTCTCTTCCTCTCTATGTTTATCTCCTCTCTCTTTCTTTCTCTTCCTCTCTATCTCTCCCTATTCCTCTCTCTCTCTCTCTATTCCACTCTTCCACTGTCTTATTTTCTCATCCTCTCTCCCTCCCTCTATCCCTTCCTCTCTCTTACTCTCTCTTCCTCTCTCTCCCTCTCTCTCTACATCTCTCTCTTCCTCTCTCTTTTACTCTCCTCTTCCTCTCTCCCTTCCTCTCTCTCATGCTCCTTCCCTCCCTCTCTCTCTCTCTTCCTCTCTCTATCCGTCTTCTGCATCCTCCCTCCCTCCCTCCCTCTTCTCACCTCTCTCTCTCCCTCCCATTCAAGACAGAATGGCTTTGAATCATTGATTAAGTCGTTCGCCTTGTACGTTTTTTCTTTTCTAAACCTTTCCTCTCCTTCTCATCCAATCTTCACTCTTCACTTTTGTCTTCAACTTCAATTCTTTAACAGTTTTTCACTCCCTCTCTCCCTCTCTCTCTCTCTTCACCTCTTTCGCATTCATTATTCTTTCATCCGTCTTTTAACTCCGGATTCTCTTTGTGTTTAACTACACTTAGCCTTAGTCAATTCGTTACTCTTTTGTCTCCTTTTTTCCGTGTCTATTTCGCTCCTCTTTTGTTTCTCTTCGTCTCAATCGCTTGCTGTCTTCTTTACTTTTTTCTTTGTCGCTATTCCTTCTCTTTCTCTCTCCATCTCTCTCTCCGTCTCTCTCTCTTCCTCTATCTCTCTTCGACTCTTCCTCTCTGTATTAGTCTCTTTCTCTCTCCCTCTCTTTTCTTTCTCTCTCTTCCTCTCTCCATCCCCTCTCTTCCCCTCTCTTCTCCTCTCTCCCCCCCTCTCTCCCCTCTTTCTTCCTCTCTCTCCCTCTCTCTCCCTCTCTCTCCCTCTTTCTCCCTTCTCTCCCCTCTCTCCCTCTCTCTTCCTCTCTCTCCCTCTCTCCTCTCTCTCCTCTCTCTCCCCTCTCTCCCCTACTCTCCCCTCTCTCCCTCTCTCTCTCTGTCTCCCTCTCTCTCCCCCTCTCTCCCTCTCTCTCTCTGTCTCCCTCTCTCTTCCTCTCTCTTCCTCTCTCTCCCTCTCTCTCTACCCCTCTCTTCTCTCTCTTCCTCCCTCTCTCTCTCTCTCCGTCTTTCCCTCTCTCTCCCTCCCTCTCTATCCGTTTTTGTCATTTGAAAATCGGGCAAAATGCACAAATTTACCGATTTGTTACTCATTTTATAAACAAATTTCCTTGGTGACATAATTTTAATATTCTCTCTAAATGTTTCGTAACTAAGTAAATCAATAAGCTTCTTATTTCACCCAAATTTAGACGAAAAGTCGATATTACATTCAGCGCAATTAAAAGTTTATAATAATAGTAAAAATAAATCTGAAACTCTTACGTTCTGAAAAGTCATTTTCCACCAGAACATATAGAGATTGTAAATTATAACCAATATATGATATAACATTGAGAAAATTTTCAGTTTTTTCAAAATATCTCCCTGAAAACTGAATTTACGTACATGCTTTTCATTACTAAATATGTAGAAAATTAAATTGTCTACAAGATTTGTTTGAAACAATTTTTGCTAAAACCGTTAGTTTAAGAGAAAATTCGATTTTTCTTCTTTATTGATGCAAAGCACGTCCCTAAGTATAATAGTTTCAGTTTCTAGGACGCCACTTGTTAGTAACATGAATTTAGTAGAAATATCGAAATATCTTTTTTTTAACTGTTGAATCAAAAAACGTTTCAGACAAAACATGTAGTAAATTTTATTCTCTACAACTTTTGTTATTTCATCTATATATGAAAATTGATTTTTAAAGGAGATATATAAAAAATCAACAATTAGAAAGTCTTACCATAGCAGCGGTAACGATGGTATCGCTTATACACATACATAAGTTTAGAATATTAACCAAGATTTCTCTTAAAGTAATGGATTTATGAAAAAATGTTTCAAACAAAACTTGTAGAAAATTACATTATCTACATCTTTTATAATGTGAACTATTTAAAAAAATTGAGTTTTAAAGGAGATACCTTAAAAAATGAAAAGTCGAGTAGAATAAACTCTTACTTACAGTCAAAACCTATTCAGATTTTAATTAGTTAATAAAAGTCTTAATATAAAGTTTTTTGCCTATCTGATTATTAATTTACGAGAAATAAGTCCTACAATATTATTATCACATACACACATGATGTAATTACCAATGTAAACGTGGGTATTTTCAAAGACCGCATTTAACCGCGCAAAGCGTTGTATGGGGCTTCATCGAGAATCGATCGATTACCTTAAAAGGTTAAAAATAAACCTTTTCCGCCCCCATTCCAACCCGACCCACAATTTCATGGGTTTCTAAAAACAGGCAGGTAAACGGCGTGTAACTTAATCCTTCTCCCTGGCAGGCGGCGCTGATGACTGATAACGACATACTTTTCCGGAAAAAATCGCCGCGGAAATAATAATAATAATGATAAAGGGTATTGAATGGTTTATTAAACGGCGATCGGGTTTCGGGAATTGGACCCGTAAACAATGGGAAACCGTTGATATGGAGGGAGAAAGAGAGAGAGAGAGGGAGAGGAAGAGAGAGGAATAAATAGGGGGAGAGGGAGGGAGAGAGAGAGGGGGGTAGAGGGAGAGAGAGGGGAGAGAGCGAGGAAGAGAGAGGAATACATAGGGGAGAGGGAGGGAGAGAGAGAGGATGAGAGAGGGAGAGAGAGGAAAAATGGGAGAGAGGGAGGGAGAGGGTAGAGGGAGGGAGAGAGAGAGAGAGAGAGGAAGAGAGAGAGGATGAGAGAGGGGAAGAGAGGGAGAGAGAGAGAAAGAGACGAAGAGAGAGAAAGAAAGAGAGAATTAAGGAAGAGAAGTAGGTAGATAGAATAAGAGAGAGGAAGAGGGAGACAGTAAGAGAAAGAGGGAGAGGAATAGAGAGAGAGGAAAAGCGAGAGAGAAAGAGAAGAAGAAAGAGAGGAAGAGAGAGAATAAACAGAGAGAGAGGGAAGGCGAGAGGGAGAGAGTGTGAGAGAGAGTGTTTGAGAGAGTGTGTGAGAGTGTGTGAGAGAGAGGGGATCAGAGAGAGAGGGGGAGAGAGGAACAGAGAGAGAGAGAGTGAGGGAGAGAGAGTGTGAGAGAGAATGTGAGAGAATGAGAGAGACTGTGAGAGAGTGTGTGTGGAGAGAGAGAGAGAGAGAGGGAGAGAGAGTTTGAGAGAGAATGTGATATAATGAGAGAGAGTGTGAGAGAGAGGGAGAGAGATTATGTGAGAGAGAGAGGGAGAGAGAGGGTATTAGGGAGAGGAACAGAGAGAGAGTGAGGGAGAGAGAGAAAGAGAGAGGGAGAGAGAGAGTGTGTGTGTGAGAGAGTGTGTGTGAGAGAGTGAGAGAGAGTGTGTGTGAGAGAGAGAGTGGGGTTGCAGTAGTATGAAGTGCTTAAGGACAGGCATGCGTGAGTTGATCACGCAGAGAGAGAGACAGAGAGAGAGAGAGACACGAAGGCCAATGCAGTCAGTGGTTTAAGAGAAGGGAGTGGGTGTAGAGTGATGGAGTTGAGGGAGAGGGGAAGGCTGTTTGGGTGTTGTGTGTGTTCTTACGGAGGGCGATTAAAATGGGCTTGAGTCTCTCAGAGTGAAGTGGATATATAGTCAAAGTGGAGGGAGAGAGAGAGAGAGGGAGGGAGGCAGAGTGAGAGGAAAAGAGAGAGGAAGAAGAGAGGAAGAGAGAGATGAAGAGAGAGAGTGGAAGAGAGTGAGAAAGAGGAAGAAAGGGATGAAGAGATTGGAAGAGCGAGAGGAAAAGAGAGAGTGGGAGAGATAGAGGAAGAGAGAGTAAGAGAAGGGAGAAAGGAAGAGAGAGATAGAGGGATAGAGAGAGGAAGAGAGGGAGGAAAGAGTGTAAGAGAGAGAAAGAGCTTTATCAGAGGAAACTAAACAGGGAGACAGACGGACAGACGGACGAACAACTTTATTGAGGGCGAAATTTTAGACTGTAAAGTTCCATCTAGCATTTAAACCTAAGTAAACATTTTTACAGGGATGAATTTAAAAAATAATAATATTCGTGCCATATGTTAAAATCTCTAGGTCATCCGGTAAGTTTTCATAATTTTCATCCTAATATGAGAGCTATAATGGGTCAAAAAAGCAATTATTAATTGTAATTTTAAAGATATTAAATTTTTTTCATTGTCTGTTAAAAATTCCACACGTTTCTATCAAATTTTAATGAGGTAACACCTGTAGAATTGCATTTTAAAAATTTATTCGTTTGCTTATACTTTATGAATTTTTATCGGCCACGATAATAAGCTTCCTTGTAATTTTCAATGTTAATTACCGTGGTAACACTGATCTCTAAATTTCAGAATAATATTAGCATCCTATCTGGACAGAAAGTACAAAAAAAAACATTAATCAAATTGTTTAACATTTATCAATTTTTAACGGCCAAACAAATAAACATTTTCAAATCTATGTAATCCCCTTTTCGTTATTTGGAAAATTCTACTCTTGGAAAAAATTTCAGTATTGTACCTAGTTTAGAAGTACCTGTGTTTATGAAAAAATTCAGCTCGCTATGATAATTAATAATTTAATGAACATATGCTATACATATTTTTACTTTCTGAATTATATTAAGAAAGTATTGTAATCGCGAAAGAATTCGACCTCGAGATTTTTACGGAAATATACGTTTTAGATGTAGCTGAATCCGAAAAAGTGGTTTTCGTAATGCCGACTGCCTGTCTGTCTGTCTGTTACTGGCTCTGGAGCCTAGACGGTGGAACGAAAATCAATGAAATCTCGTACTTAGGCATTTTATCATACTGAGCAGAGTATACATAGAAATGGTTGACATTTCTCAATAATTAAGGGTAGTTTATTCTACGCATTTTAAAACAGCAATTTGATTTTCTCAAAAACGGCTCTAACGATTTTGATAAAATTTCGCACAGTTACTTGAGTTTACGTCTTCAATAATACTGTATAGTTCCTATTTCTCAAAAAATGAATATAAGGCTAGTTTATTCTAGGCAACTTTAACAACAATTCGATTTTCTCAAAAACGGTTCTAACGATAACAATTTATTCAGTGTTTAATTACTTACATCTGTCAGTTTGTTTATATTGTACACATTTTGGAAAAAATCGTGCGAAGTAAATTATTACATAATTTTATCGCTTTAGTTTGTCTGACTCTTACAAGGATAACTATTTAAGCACATTAAAATTGGATACAAAATTTACATCAGAGTATTCAGTGTTCTCTCTGCTTTCTCTGTTATCCCGTTGTATTTGTTTATCTTGTACGCTTTGCGAAAAAAATGATTTCGAAGAATGTTATTACGTCATTTTATTTATAGCTTGTGTAAGCGTTGCTTTGGTCCATATATGATACGGCGTGTGTGTATGAGATTACTTAGGGAGAGGCATTTATGAAGAGGTAAAAAATTAAATTTCGGTGCTTCTGAGGAAGACGTAGAGGGAGGGAGAGGGAGAGGGAGAGGAGGGGAGGGAGGGAGTTAGGGTTGTATTTAGCATGGCTTCTCTCCTTGGTTTTAATGAAGGAATGTATACCACCAGCATATCGCCCCCTCAGGTTATAAATCATGAAACACCATGTGGTACCATCTTCCTCTCTCTCTCTTCTTCTCTCTGCCTCTCTCTCTCTCTCTCTCTCTTACTGTCTCTTCCTCTCTCTCTCTCTCTGCCTCTCTCTATCTTCCTCTCTCTTACTCCATTTTCTCTCTCTCCCTCTCTCTCTTACTATCTCTTCCTCTCTCTCTTACTCTCTTCCATTTTCTCTTCCTCTCTCTATAGCTCTCTATTCCTCTCTGTCTATTCCTTTCTTCATCTTCCTCTCTCCCTCTCTCTATCTCTTTCTCCCTCTCTCTATCATTCTCTCCCTCTCTTACTCTCTGTTCTTCTCTCTCTTCCTCTCTCTTAATCTCTCTCTTCCTCTTTCTTTTCCTCTTCCTCTCTTCCTCTCCTTCTATTTTCTCTTCCTTTCTGTCTCTTCATCTCTCTCTTCCTCTCCTTCTCTCTCCTCTCTGTCTTCTCTCTGTCTTCCTCTCTCTCTTCCCCTCTCTCTCTTCCTCTCTCTCGTCCTCTCTCCTCTCTCTTCTCTCTCTTCCCCTCTCTCTATTCCTCTCCCTCTTCACCTCTCTCTTCCTCTCTCTTCGCCTCTCTCTCTTCCTCTCTCCTTCTCTCTCTCTCTTCCTCTCTCTCTCTACCTCTCTCCTCTCTCTTCCCCTCCCCCTATTCCTCTCCCTTTTCCCCTCTCTCTTCCCCTCTCTCTCTTCCTCTGTCTTCCTCTCTCTGTCTTTCTCTCTCCTCTCTATTCCTCTCTCTATCTTCCCCTCTCTCTATTCCCATCTCTCTATTCACCTCTCCTCTCTCTTCCTCTCTCTCTCTTCCCCTCTCTCTATTCCTCTCTCTCTTCTCCTCTCTTCCTCTCTCTTCTCCTCTCTCTCTCCCTCTCTCTCTTACTCTCCCTTCATCTCTCTCTTCCACTGTCTTTTCTTCTCCCAGTTATTCATTCATGTCTTACATACCCTGCCTTCTTCCTCCGCCTCTTCCTATAACCTTTACCAATATCCCTCTTCCCCTCTCTATACTTCACCCTCCCCCCTCCCTCCCTTCTCTCCCTCCCTCCCTCCCTCCCTCCCTCCATTTTAATCTCTCTCCTTCCTGCTTTATATATACTACCTTTTTATGCCTCCAACCTTTTTAATAAATCTTCTTCTCCTCTCTTAAATTACCTTACTCTCTCTCTCATATTCCATCTCCATTTCACAGGTAGACCCCTCCATGTGGCGCCCCCACGGAGGGCCGCATGCGGCCCCCGTTATTTATGCAAATGTCTCGTTAGTAACGTCCTAAATTTCGTGCTGGTTTTGTTCGGTTCTATAACTCCGAAACTTATGATAATATCAGTACAAGACGTTATATTTGTAAGTATTTTCAGTAAATGAAGTGGAAATGGTAGTTTATTGTGGCAGTTTTTTGTTTTTGCTTTCTCCATATCAGTAGAATTTTTCAAACAGGTCTACCAACTTTCCAGAATTAAAATTAAAACAATTTCAAAATTTTGTCTTTTCAAAGTCATTCCAATCAGTAGATGTTTCTTTGTTCTCTTATTCAAGCTCGCCAACTTGTCAGAAGTTGAAACGTAACAACGTAGAATTCCAATAAAGGCTACCAACTTTCCAGAAATAAGATTAAAACAATATCAATATTTATACTTTCTAGAAATAAAATTAAAACAATTTCAAAATTTAGCCTTGTCAAAGTCATTCGCAACAGTAGATGTTTTTTTGTTCATTTTAATCATGCTCGCCAACATGTCAGAAGCTAAAACAAAACAGCGTAGAAATTTTCAATCAGGGCAACCAACTTCCTATAATTATATTTTGAGAAAACATCGAAATTGTTATCCCATCACAAGCACTCAGGCCATCCAACTTAAGAGGTCATAAAAAATTCTTATTAGAAGCAAGATAAAACGGTAGAATTTTCCAATCAGGGTTACCAGTATAATTTCGGAAAATATCGAAATTTTTATCGCATCGCAAGCGCTCAGGCCTGCCAACTTTGAGGTAATAAAAAATAATTAAAAAAAAATTAAAATTCCGCAATGCTTCCTAATTTTAAACATTGATATAATTTTATTCTACAGTTATTTTGCGTGTTTGTGTGCGTCTTTCCTGCCATCAAATTTTTCCTTTACATATAGATTATATTTACCCTTTCCATGGAGTCCTTTTCCAATCTATTCTGTCTCTCTTTCACTTTACAAAGCCACTGCCAATCCGAAAGGGCTTTTATCAACGTAAATATTTACTCGTCTCCTAAGCAACCGGGATTTTAATGCCTCAGCCCCGTCTCTTCTTCTCTCTTTCGATATAATCCTAAATTAATCTCCCAAACTCTCGCTGTACTTTAGAAAGTGGACTTACGTTATCCAGTTCACATCCATTTTTCGATGGATGCATGGTAGGATGGCTTTTTTTCCGTATAATTTCGTCTTTTCTCGTGTTTTTTCGTGAAATCTCGTCTGTTTTTCGTCTAATATCGTCTTTTCTCCCCGTTTTTCTATCGAATCCTGTTTTATTTCGTTTAATATCGACTTTTCTAGCCTTTTATCGTGAAATCCTATCTATTTTTCGTCTAATATCGTCTTTTCTCGCCGTTTTTCTTTCTAATCCTGCCTTTTTTCGTCTAATGTTGACTTTTCCTACCTTTTCTTGCCTTTCCTTGCCTTTCCTTGCCTAATCTTGCCTATTCTTGTCTAAGCATGCCTTTTTCCTGTGTAATATAACCTAATCTCGTCTAATATTGCATCAGCTGGTTTAACATTGCATAATATCGTCTAATATAGCCTAATTTCGTCTAATATTGCATAATCTCGTAAAATATTGTTTAATCTCGTTTGACGTTACCTATTCTCGTCTGATATTTCCAAATATCGTCTAATCTTGCCTATTATCGCATGATATTACTTAATCTCGTCTAATATAGCCTAATATCGTCTAATATTGCATAATCTCGTAAAATATTGTTTAATCTCGTTTGACGTTACCTATTCTCGTCTGATATTTCCAAATATCGTCTAATCTTGCCTATTATCACATGATATTACTTAATCTCGTCTAATATAGCCTAATATCGTCTAATATTGCATAATCTCGTAAAATATTGTTTAATCTAGTTTGACGTTACCTATTCTCGTCTAATATTGCCAAATATCGTCTAATCTTGCCTATTATCGCATGATATTACTTAATCTCGCCTAATATTACCTAATCTTGTCTAATATTGCCTGCACACGTCTAATATTACCTAATATCGTCTAATATAGCCTACTCTCCTCTAATATTGCCTAATATTGTCTACCACTGCCTACTCTCGTCTAATATTGCATAGTCCCGTCTAATATTCCCTAATCTCGTCTAATATTCCCTAATATCGTCTTAATATTCTGTAATATCGTCTAATATTGTTTAATCTCGTCTAATATTCCCT
The DNA here is from genome assembly GCA_036926305.1 of Uropetala carovei. Classification (NCBI taxonomy): domain Eukaryota; kingdom Metazoa; phylum Arthropoda; class Insecta; order Odonata; family Petaluridae; genus Uropetala; species Uropetala carovei. The sequence goes on from JAXCHB010000364.1 coordinate 129,723, forward strand.
AATATCGTCTTAATATTCCCTAATATCGTCTAATATTGTTTAATCTCGTCTAATATTCCCTAATCTCGTCTAATATTCCCTAATCTCGTCTAATATTTCCTAATATCTTATAATATTGTTTAATCTCGTCTAATATTCCCTAATCTCGTCTAATATTCCCTAATCTCGTCTAATATTCCGTAATCTCGTCTAATATTCCCTAATATCGTCTAATATTGCCTAAACTCGTCTAATATTACGTAATCTCGTACAAATTTGCCT